>BPLS01013704.1:0-13949 GCA_019656275.1 Rhododendron kiyosumense | reverse complement strand
GCTTCGTTCAAACTGATAGCTGAGTTGTGGGGAGCTCTCATTTTGGTCGACGAAGCCACCCTTAAAGACGTGGCGTTCGTGGAAGGGAAAGTCCTCGTAGCCACGGAGGAGACTAATACTATTGATAAATGGATTCAAATTGAGGTCCAAGGAGTGAGTTACGATGTAAGGGTTTTAGAAACGTCCTCGGTAGGCTCCCCAGATGAGGTTGAAGGCCTCTACCCAAAGAAAGATGGTGAGGGAAGACATCTGTTGAGAGAATCCAGAGCATCGGTTTTCAGCAGCAAGAAGAAAGAAGATGGTGACATGGATCTCAAAACTAGGGCCTTTAGAACTCAAGTGGTTGGTGAAGGATGGGACTCTTCCACTGGGAAAGCTGATGGAGGAGGCGTGGCCTCGAAGAATATATAGGCAGAAATGCATTTAATGCATGTCATAGCTGTCAACCAAGACAGCTCTGGGGATTTTGAATCCAGAGTGGAAGAGTCGGTGGAAGAGGTAATAAGGGATAAGTCTGGGGTGGGCCGTGAGGCCCAAGGTAATATTTTATCCACAAATTTTTATTTGGCCCAAGAAAGGGTAATGGATCTTGTCGGTGGTGGTGGGCCTGAGGTCCTTTTTAATGTGGATAAAGCTAAGTGTTTTACATTGGGTGCCGGGTCCTCCCAATCTGATGAAAAAGGAAAATATGAGGGTGAGTCTTCAGCTGAGTCAGGAGGAAAGGAACCAGAGATGACTATGCCAAAATCGCCAGGTGGTGAAATCGAAGGAAATTTGGGGAAAAGTGGTGCTGGAACACAAACTGATATGGTGAGAGTTTCACAATTTCCTAGTATCAGTTTAATGGTAGACCTGAATGATGCTGGATGCAGACGAAGAAGGCGTAGACAGCTATCAAATCTGATGAGTTTAAGTGAGGAGGTGGTTCCAGATTCCGAGCAGCTGGATTCAATTTCTTCTTTCTCTTCGGGCGAGCCCGACCTCAACGAATCAGAGGTCCTTAGGGAGGTCAGAGCTACCATGGCAATTGGAGGTCAGTTGGGTATTAATTTTCATGCTAATGACAATGTGATTCTGGCTAATATGATTGAGATTGAGGCTCAAGAATACTCGGCCTCTCTGAAGAGAGAAGCTCGAGGATAGTTGGTTTTTTTTTTCCTCTTGTGGTGTTTTGCTGTGTAGGTCTATTTCTTTAATGCAGATAATTTCTTGGAACATTAGGGGTATGGGGAGTTCTGTTAAAAAGAGAATTGTATCCAAACTAATTAAAAGGAGGAAGCCTGACATGGTTTTTATTCAAGAAACCAAATTGGAATCCATTGATAGATTTGCTGTTCAGAAGTTATGGGGTAACGGAGATTTCGAGTTTGCTTTTACTAATGCAGTTGGTGCTTCCGGGGGACTCCTATCCATCTGGAATAGGGATTTTTTTGCAGTTGACAATATTCTTTCCCAAAGGTCCTTTATTGTTTTGCATGGTGTGATTAATCACACCTTTCCCTGTTGTGTTGTTAATGTGTATGCTCCGAATGAGGTGGGGGAGAGGAGAGTAGTATGGGATGAAGTCCTTGCTTTAAAGAGGAATTCAGTTGTACCGTGGTGTATGGGGAGTGATTTTAATGAAATTAAATCTATCCATGAGAGGAAAGGTTGCTATCGAATGGAAAGGGGCATGAAAGACTTTGTGGAATTTTGCAATTCTATGGAACTTCTTGATATTCCAATGATTAGGAGAAAGTACACTTGGACTAACTACCAGGATCTCGCTATCCTTAGTCGACTGGACAGATTTTTGCTCTCTCAACAGTGGTTGGACAGCTTTAAAGTTCTTCAATGGGGGCTCCACAGGCCTATATCTGACCATTGTCCTATTATGCTGATAGATGATGGTAGAGATTGGGGACCTAAACCTTTTAAATTCATAGATATATGGTTATCAAATCCGAAATGCATGGAAATTGCTAAGGAATTGTGGGAGAATACTCAGGTGAATGGTTGGGCTGGTCATGTTATTCTACTGAAATTGAGAGCAGTTAAAAATAAGCTTAAGGCGTGGAATAAAGAGGATTTTGGGGATGTTAGCTCAGCTTTACAGGAGAAGGAAATTGAACTTCACCAATTTGATCTAGTAGCGGAGGAGAGGGAACTTAGCACCGAGGAGAAAGCCTTGAGATGCAAGGCTAAAACCGAATTCTGGAGACTATCCCGGCTGGCTGAAAGTATGTGGAGACAAAAATCAAGGATGAATTGGATGAAATTGGGGGACAAAAATACGAGGTATTTTCAAGCCATTGCAAATAATAGGTTTCGGAGGAATATGGTGGGATCAATTTTGATGTATGGCAGAGTACTAGAAGATCTGGTGGAAATAAAGGAAGCTGCCGTGGAGCATTTTAGCAAAAACTTTACAGAAGAGCGGAGGCATAGAGCAATGTTGAGGGGTGATTTTCCTAGGATTCTATCACTGGCTATCTCAAATGAGCTTGAAAAATTGTTTGATGAGGGAGAGATCTTTGCGGCAGTAAAGGATTGTGACAGTCTTAAGGCCCCGGGCCCGGATGGATTCAATTTCTCGTTTGTCAAAAAAGGGTGGGGTTTTATGAAGGATTTGGTTCTGCAATTTTTTACCGAATTCCATGTTAACAGTAGACTGACTAGAGGTATCAACTCAACCTTTGTATCTTTGATTCCAAAGGTCGATTGCCCTAGATCTTTCAAAGAATTTAGACCAATTAGTTTGGTGGGTTGGGTTTACAAGGTGCTTTCGAAAGTCCTAGCTAATAGACTTAAAGGCATTTTACCATCTATTATTGGTGAATCCCAAGCAGCCTTTATTGAGGGGAAACAAATATTGGATGGGGTCCTTATAGCAAATGAAGTTATTCATAGCTGGAAATACAGTTCGCAAGGAGGATTGATTTCGAAAGAGCCTATGATTGTGTCAATTGGGGCTTTTTACTAGATCTAAGTGCAAAATTGGGTTTCGGGGAGAAATGGTGTAAGTGGATTAAGGAATGTTTGTCTACGGTGTACATGTCAGTGATGATCAACGGCTCTGCATCAAAGGAATTTCAAACTCAGAAGGGGTTGAGACAAGGGGATCCTTTATCCCCTTTTCTATTCAATTTGGTGGTTGAAGGACTTAATATCTTGCTAGAAAGAGCACGGGAGTTAAATATCATTAGAGGAGCAAGAATTGGGTCGAACGGGGATAATGGGATTGTGGTTTCTCACCTTCAATTTGCGGACGATACAATTATTTTTTGCAATAATGAAGGGGAGGAGATGGCCAACGTCAAACGAATTCTTCGATGCTTCCAACTCATGCCGGGTCTGAAGATAAATTTTTCCAAAAGCTCTTTGTGTGGCATCAAAGTGAGCCACCAGATTGTATCATCCCTTGCCATGATTATGGGGTGCAAAATTGATCATTTGCCAATCAAATATTTGGGTTTACCATTGGGTGCTAATCCAAATAGAATCAAAACTTGGGATCCTGTGGTTCAAAGAATGGAGAAGAGACTCAGCATATGGCGTAGGAGATTTAATACTTCGGGGGGCAGACTTACTCTAATGAATTCGTCTCTGAGCAGTCTGCCTATTTATTTCTTGTCCATTTTTATAATGCCGGTTTCAGTTGCAAAGGTGTTAGAAAAGATCCAGAGACAATTTTTTTGGGCCAATTCGGCGGAGAAGAGAAAGCTTCACTTGATTAAATGGGAGGTGATTACCAAAAAGAAAGAATATGGAGGGCTAGGGGTTAAGAACTTGAGGATCCAAAACCTGGCTCTCTTGGCCAGGTGGTGGTGGAGATTTAGCAAAGACCGAGACTCATTGTGGGTGAAGGTAATCAAGAGCAAATATAAGCTGGAGCAAAGATGCTGGTTACCTTGCTTACCCTCTTTTGGTAAGGTATCCAACTTGTGGAGAGACATATGTTCAATAGGGGATACTTCCTCGGGTATCGGTTCCATTCTCTAGGAGGGGTTTCGACTGGTGGTTCAATCTGGGCAAGAGATTTCTTTCTGGAATCAGGTTTGGCTAGGGGACACATTGCTTAAGGAGGAGTTTCCTCGCCTTTACCTAATCTCCACTCAAAAAGATATGGTGATCAGTGATTTACAAGATGCAAGAGGTGATGGTAGGTGGAATATTCTTTTCCAGCGAAGGTTGCGGGATTGGGAAGTTCAACAATTTGATGACTTAGTCCTGAGATTACAGTCAGTGCACTTGGATCAATCCAAGCGAGATGTATTAAGTTGGAAATGGGCCTCTGATAATTATTTCTCTGTTAAGTCAGTTTATAATAAATGGGAGAAAGATGGTTTTGATAGCAACTGGGTTCTGGAATCGATTTGGAAGAATATTAGCCCCCCGAAGGTAGAAATTTTTTCGTGGATGGCTATCCAAGATAAAGTGGCTTCGAGATCGGTTCTTCTTTCGAGAAATTTGATTACTGAGGGCCAATCAATTTTGTGCCCTCGCTGCTCTTCTCATTTGGAATCACCTAACCATCTATTATTACATTGCCAATTTGCTTGGGACGTTTGGTCTTTGATTTTGGATTGGTGGCATGTTTATTGGGTGTGTCCTGCTATCCTATTAGATTTGTTCACTTGGTGGCTGGGTTTGGGATTCAAAAATCTGGAGAAGTTTATGTGGGAAACAACTTTCCATGCCACCACTTGGTCATTATGGTTGGTAAGGAATGACATTGTTTTCAATAATGCGTCATGGCGAGTGGAGGATCTTGGGGAGTTAATTAAAATCAGGGTAGCTATGTGGGTTAAGGCGAAGTTTGATATCAAGGTGCACTCAGTGGAGGACTTTAAGAGTTATCTTGACGGCATGAGAAAGGTGAAGGTGTAGTCGCTTTGGAAGAGGATTTGTGGTCCAATTTTCTGTTGGACAGCCCTTTGTTTTATTTTCTCTCGTCTTTGGTGTCATGTTCCCTCGTTTTGTAAGTGTATGCGCTTAGCGAGTTTCTTTCTCGATGTACCCTCTTCAAGCTAATAATATTTTCGTTTTGCTGAGAAAAAAAAAAAAAGGCTAATGGTCCTATGGACTCTTGCGCACTGCGCTGAACTGAAGCAACTGACTTTTTGTGCGACATTTGCTGAAGCATCTCCACTTGGGCTATCAGTACTGAAGCTCATTTGCTGGAGTTCTTGGCCTAGAATATTGGAATTCTGCCATAGTTGGTTTTTCTTTGTAAGGACATTTTGATCGAAATTAATAATTTAATTTTTTCTAAAAAGACAAGAATAATAGAAATGTGGTATAACAATATTTGTTGGTGCCAAAAACAGTGAGTTATTTTATGACGACAATCATTCCAATGATATATTGTCATTCCAATGGCGTAAAACTGTTTTCGGCACATTAATCATGCCAAATTGGCATTAAAACTCATAATCATTAAGACTATTTGCATGCATCATTGCTCATATATTGTAATATTCATCACAAAATGTGGTATAACAATATTAATCACGTTCAAAACACATATCAATATAAGACTCGGACACACAATATGAGGAGGCAGTGCCAGCTTGTCCATTAGAATTCCTTGTAAACTGAAACAGATGAAACTTAGTAAAAAGAATACTCGATCTATATCCTTTCATCAACCATATTTCATGTGCGTCGACAAAAATAAAATCAAAATATGCTTCATTCCCGAAACCTTAATCAACATGTACAAGAAAAAAAAAAAAATTTTATAGGCAACAAAAGTTTTATTAAGAAAACTTGACAAAAGGTACATCAAATTGAGGGGAGGGGAATCCAACCAAGGTTGGCTAAAAAAAAACAGTGATCGATCCGAACACCTTAGGGGCAAAAGCCCGAACACCTAAAGACCTAAAGATGCCCACAACTTAAATAATAAGCCCAGCCCAAGAACAAAAACCAAATCCTAAACCAAGCAATGCCAAAGAAAATTAAACACAAACATCTTTTATTAATCCACCCCCTGTGATTATGAAGATAAAAAAACTAGCAATAAGGATAATAAATTAATTAACGTTTTTCGAGCTTGGATTTCAAATAGCAGAACACAGCCTGCCATCCGGCTTGCGTTGGATGGAAACTGTCCCAGAAGAATGTAGCTTTAGGATTGTCACATAAGGTGTACATCTTCTCCCCTTTCGCATTTAAGCTCCCACAGTCATAACCAATGCTTGAGCCAAAACAACATGGCTTTAATATTGGGCTCTCGAACTTCACAGTATTTTCTGCAGTGCAACAAGTTCGTGTTATCGATTAGTGGCATTAGATCAACCTTGTTTTCGGCATGCTCGATGATTTCAACGAGCTTAAAAATATGAACGGTTATAACGATTAATATGTGACCTGGAAGAAATAAAGAAAATAGGCAAAATATTGGACCATTCAATACATTTTCATGGGCCGTTTTGGTAAGGTTATATTTCGGGAGGGAAGCTAAATCTACCAACTAATCAATTTCAAAATGGAAAGGATATAGGAGTCCCTAAAACATCTTACTCTGACCCTTTAACTTCCAAGTATTTACAGACTGCTGTCAATCCAGTGGAATTCATTAATGTCAAAAGTTTCCTTACGAGATCAAAGTACATTTCAAAGCCAAATAAAATGGCCATATTATAACTTCAAGGGCTGAAAAGGAAAATGTGAAAAGAGTTTTCATTGTCACGTGTCGTCTTTTTTTGATATAAAAAATTGGACAACAATGAAAAACTAAAACAAATCTCGTAGATTATGTCTTAATTATTGATAACTGGGAGTTAGCTCCATTGATCAGGAATGCAATTGCATATCACAAAGAAATCAAGAGTTCGAGTTTTCCTACTTGCATGTGGGTGTTTTTATCGATGTATTTGTTGGGATTATTCCTCGCCCTAATGGGATGCCAACTTTTAGGTGGGTTGGGTATACAGTGATTCTGGTCATTTTGATGGACTTATTAATTTTATTGGTTGAGTTGGGCTTGGTTCATTATCTCTTGAACTTTCACACAATTCATGCATGTCAAGTGGTTTGTACTTTATAATTAATTAATAATTAATACAGTTTCACACAATTCATGCATGTCATGTGGGATGGATATAAAGTTTTTACATGGTATCAGAGCGGGGCCCGTTCCACTCCACATTTTATAAAAATTCACAATCAATATCCCACGATGACAGACCAGCAAAAAGGCTGCATGATGATAGGACTCAAAAGTGGTCACACGTGACAAATCTCAAACGTAGCTGCACGTGAGGGGGGATGTTAAGAAAATGAATCCCACATTACTTGGGAGTGGAATGGGTGATCACTTAATAACATTTGAGATCTCTCCGCTCATTGCCAATTAGTTTTGAGATGGATATAAAGTTTCTACAAATACATGATGTAAGGATCTCACCTATTGGTTGAAAAAAGAACCTTAAAGAAAAGAGAGTCGAAATTGAAGTTCAGAATGCAAGTGTAAGCCCAAGTCAAAATGAGCACTCTTTCCGTCCCATTTTTCTTGTTAATTTTTTTTTTATTAACAGGCTTTTTCTAACGCGAGTGTTAATTTTTTTGTTTTTTTTTGATTGGCAAAAAAACTTATGACGGATTCTAACGTGATCGGTTAATAGGTTGAATTCTGCAAATTAAACAAATACCGAGGCGCAGGAGTACATAATAATTTGCAAGTTTAAATTATCAACGAAGAAAACAAACTAAAATTACCTGTGTGATTGAGGACTGAATAAAACGCGTCGTAGAGATCAAGTATTATGAATGCCCCCGAGTCCTTGCACTCACTGTTGAGCTCTGCCACTGCTTGTTGCAGCAACTTGTTGTGGAGTATCGCGAGGCTGTTGGAAGTTTCATTGCACGTTTGGAAAGAACTCACGAAGGTCACTTGGGGGAGGCATCCGAGGGGCTCAATCGCCGCAATAGCCACTTTTCTCACTCCCAGGTCGTGGATTCGTTTCAAGTTCACGGCAGTTTGGTTGACTACGCGAGCGACAAAGGCTGGAGCACCCTAGAGAAACAAAGTAGTGTATTGCAAGCAGCCAAAGCATAAGTGTTCTAGTTCAAATCAAATTTTCAAAAATTGTATTTCGGTCTCTAAAAAAAATTAAAATAAGTGCATAAGAGAATATTCTGATTAGGTATAGTTAAAAAAAATAAAAGCCGAAATTAAGAATAACGAAGGAAGGAGATGAAATTTTCTATTTCCAATTATTCTAACCTTCCATTAGTTACATTGTTTAAAGTAAAAATGCAAACATATATAGTTTTCAAATAAAATTAGCAAAATTTGAATGCCCAACTTTGATCGACCACTTTTTTGACGTCCTCTGTACAAAAATAGAAACATGATCATTAGTCTTAGCATTGCACAGCGCAAATGCTGGTATGTTATAAAATGAAGATTGATCAGAAGAAAAATAGTTGATGCATAAATCAAAAGCACTACAAAACCTAAACATGCAGTAATTTTTATTGCAAAATGATTTTTACACTCCACATTTTGATATGCAAACTTCAATATTTGTTCTTTAGTGACCATGTTATACGTATTTTGAACATTAAAAGACAAATAATGGAGTGTTGTTATTAAAAGTGGAGTGCCTAAATCAATAACCTCTTCATTTTGGTATTTTTGTTTGTCTTTTCTGCATTTTTGTTAGATTTACGACATATTTGCTGAAATAATTATTTGTGTCAATAAGAGCAATTTAAAAAGTAAAAAATTAAAACTAAAATAGAGAAAATAAATTTCACTTAAAGACGGAAAAAAACCGAGAAGCTTATAAGGCATGAAGAACAACAAGTGGCTTCGGTGAGACAGAGGCCCCAAGAACATGTGGTTAATCAGAAAGGAAAACATACGGTTATCCATTGCTGGGGAATTGAGGAGTGAGGAGTTGTTTGATCATTAAGTGAAGGGCGGGTCTAGCGCAACGGTAAAGTTATTCTATTGTGACCGGCCTGGAGGTCACATGTTTGAATTGCAAAAACAACCTCTTACTTGCAGAGGTAAGATTGTGTACATCAACCATTTTTGAAATCCCGCAATGGTGGGAGGCTCGTGCACTGAATTTGCCCTTTAAATGTTGAGAGATTGTGTTTATGTTTAAATACATGTGTGGTCGATCGTAATGTATAATATGGGAAAAAGAGAGAGAACAGGAAGAGGTCCTGTGGAGGTTTCCCCCACCGGGGTGTGTGTGCGCGTGGTGGGGCGGGGGGGGAGATTCCCGTGGAGGTTTCCCCCACCATGTGTGTGTCGCGGGGAAGGAAGTGGATCCTCTTTAGACCAAGTTTTGGATTGGATCATACAGGCAATCTTGACCGTCCAATGTTACAATCAATATTTCAGATCTACTAAGAGACTCTTCTCGACGTTCTTGTGAAGTGTTTGTAAGCAAACTTGAACCGTTGATTTTTTCAATGTGAGACCCAGATTAGGACTGTTTCCTCCGATCCAAAAATCGGACGGGAGATAATCCGAAACCGAGCAAGAATAATACAATAGGTTTGTGTGTTTTGAGTGTGTGGAATTCTCTCTAGTCTCTATAGTCTCGTCAAGGTGGAACCAAAATGGAAGCAAATATGAAAGAAATATGTGCCCAGGAAAACGTAGCACTTTTTGTCTAAATCCGAATCCTTTGACTGATCAATTTAGTTTGGTTTGTGTTTTGAATTTTTTTTTGAAAAATAGTAGGAATAATAAGTGGGGAGAGATAAAGAGAGAAATGTTAAACAGCTATACGAGTTCTTTTGAATTATGCGTGTCTAACTTGTATCGCCGATCCGGCTAACGGGTAGCCCGACTACTTTTCTTTTTGAGGTGGTTGACAAGTCCAAGTCAGAGTTTCTAAACCAAATTTACACAAATCAGATGAATTACACCTGAACCCAAACATCTTATATTTTAGAACTTGAACAACACCAAAAGTGCATAGAAATGCCTAAGAGCATCTGTACTAGGCTCTTTACTTACCTCTTTACTTTACTTTAACAAGCCAACACCCTAAAAATACATGTTTATCAGTCTCTTCATTAGCTAGGTCAATTTAATGTTTGCTATAGTGTCTCATTAAGAGAAGCGTGGCACTGTTCACTCGTTTTTGAATAAAATATTAGTTTTAGCAACCAACCTATTCCAGCAACAGTAAAATGTATACTATTCATCCAATATTTAATATTTATTTGAACCCATTACAGATCCTATAAAAATTATTCCAATTGCAAGTCATTCTTAAAATATTTTTTTATAGGTTCCTTACAAAAATTAGCCCAATCCGATATCAGTAGGACTCTCATATTAGTTAGGATTCTCTTAGGATACTCATTGAAAGATTTTAGAACCAAAAATTTGTTATGACCATTTAGGATAAAATGATCAGAAAAATAAGATCTTCGCACCGGTAAACAGATTGAAAATTTGAGTACTTAATTTTTAATCATATTTTTTAATATATAAAAAAATATGATTAAAAATTATGTCCTCTATTTTTTAATTCATTTGAACCAGTACGATGATCTTATTTTTCTAATTATTTTATTATAAATACAAATATTTAATTAAGAAAATAGAGTAAAGAGTCTGATGCAGTTGACATTGTAAAAATGACTAGCTAAAATAATAAAATTAATTTTTAAGATGTAATTTGATCCAAAATCTAAAGAATGTAATGCCGAGGCTCTAAATACCATCGTGCATGGAAATGGCGTAAAGAGGGAAAAAAGGGGGGGGGGGGGTGGTGGGGTAGGGTTGGGTTGTGGTGTGGTGTGTGTGTTTGTTTGTTTGTTGGCGTAAAGAAGAAAAAAGAGGGGGGAAATGCTTGGGAAATGGCGCTGGCATTACTTTTTCTGATTTATTTTGTTATTAGTTACAAAATTAAGGATAATTTTGTAAAACACGTTAGAGGTGCTTTATTATGCTATTGTTTAGTACAGGGAGAATTGGAAAACTGAGAAAGCTGGTCAATTGGATCCACATAGCCGGTGCAATAATGTACCCTTTAGCATTTGCCATTTGCTGCTAATAGCCCTTTATTCGTGGAGGCGGGGGGGCTGCTCCCCCGAGCCGCTCCCCTTGCTGCTGCCCCCCCCTTTCCGGGCCCACTCCGGTCTCGCTCCGATGATCGGAAACGTTCACTTTGTAGAGCTCGTCGAGTAGAACAAGCATGTCAAAAATCAGCTTGATTGGATATCATTAAGTACTTGATCGGAACCTTTTTATCTTAAGAAGAATGGATCCGAAACACTGGATCAAATCCATTGTAACCCATGGACCGAGAGTTATATGGGCTCCGATCAGGCACTTAATGATATCCAATCAAGCTGATTTTTGACATGGTTGTTCTACTCGACGAGCTCTACAAAGTGAACGTTTCCGATCATCGGAGCGAGACCGGAGTGGGCCCGAAAAGGGGGGGCAGCAGCAAGGGGAGCGGCTTGGGGGGAAGCAGCCCCCCCGCCTCCTTTATTCGTTACAGCTTGTTGAAAGAAACTTCTTATTAGAAAAGACTACTTTATTCCTTTTGAGATTAATCGAGGTCCAGTTCTGCTTACTCCTAAAATTTTTTTTTTCAAAAAGAAGATAATTTCAAATTTAAATATAACGAAAATAAAAATTATTTTTTTATTTTTTTTCACCGTTTAAAATATCTCAATAATATATATCAAACAAGATCTATATTAGTAGAAAAATTATTTGCTTAAACACATAATTTTAGATCTTAAAATTATCTTCCTTTTCTTAAAGTTTTTTTTTTTAGAAACCGAAAGGGCACCTGAGGGTTGTGTTTATTTATTTATTTATTATAAAAAAGGGTGAACCTGAATTTAAGCCACTTTGATTGATTTCAACACGTGTTTATTTGAATATTAATTTGTTGGTTGCCGTGTCGATGAAATGTATAAAAGAAGTGTTAGGGATAAAGAAAATGAGTAAAGAAAAAACCCTTCAACTGTACATGAACGGGTCAGATTCACCGCATGGTGAACCGCTCAAGTACACTTTAAGGATCTTTTCTTTGTCTATTTTCTTTGCACCTAGTATTTCTCAATAGATAATGAACGGACTTTGAATTTATAGTCATTTCTCATACACGGGGAAGTGTCATCCAGTGGTGCAGCATATGTGATTGGGTTTGTTAGGGTATTATTGTCTTTGGAAGGATTTTCTACTTTTTGGATCCCTTGCCTAGGGACGGTTGCTCCCAAATATAATACTGGAGTAGTTTTTTGGTGACTTTAAATAATATATGTTCCAACGTTTAAAAGAAAAAAGAATTAGTTGATGACCCCAAGCTAGTGAAAGGTACATTAATATTGCTATGATTTGGTTGACTTCCCCCTGGAACAGGTATATCACCAAATTTCTCAGTGGGTTTCTTCATTTCCTATGTGTCTACTTATATGGTACGTCTGTCATTGAACCGAATCAATAAATTCAAATACAGTTGTTAATTTTACATTTTCTTGGATTCAGATTAGACGGGTATGTATATATATTCGGATCTGTTTTTACTTATTGAATTTGAGTTGTATCAGATCTGGTTAATTGTTGAAAATCTGCCATGTGGCATTGTGCATGGATCTATCTTGTTAAATTGTTTCCATATACGCTTACGTAGTACGTACAATTTCTTTCATGAATTAATCAGATTGACGGAAGGTGGAAATAACTGATGAAAGAAATCAGGTGCATGTACTATTGACATGTAAATATATTACCTGGGCAGAGCCACCTTCGGCGAGGTAAGTATTATAGTCGTTTCCGGAGACGGTAACTAGACTCAAGGAGGATTCAAGTTGCGGTATTCCGTAAGCGGATTCCTTGAGGAGGTTTTGGAAGAAATCAATCTGTGCAGTCATGTTTGGTTCCCCAGGCGCAACCGTAGTATTAAAAACACCAGTCCCTCCATACGCAAAATTCATCCCATAGCTCGCGAGTTCTGGTTTATTTTTCCTCATTGCGTAAGGTACTGGAGACTTCAATCCCAAATACTTGGCTGCATATACATGTGATATATATGCATGAAACACAGAAAACTTAAAAAAAAACAAAATTTATTAGAACTCGACAAAAGGTATATCACGGCTAAGAGAAAAGCTGTATGCGATATACAAAAGAGGGTTACAAAATTATCTACCCATAAAAATATTGAAACCTTTTTTGGGTAATGTTGCGAATATTACGGTATTGCTTTGGGGCAAGGTAAGACTTGTAAATTTCTTAGGATCTTTGGAGCAAAATTACAAAATACTCCGTATTCTTTCAAACTACACTTGCTCCAGAGATATTTTGGAACTCAATCAGGTGACCCGCTGCCCTATGTTGGGTTGACCCCCCTTGCCGGCCCACCCTTGCTTTAATAGGTTATAATAATATAAAGAGACATTGGACCTTAACTGTTACTAGTACATACACCAGATGAGCTCTTCTCCACATCGCAATATCTATCCATATTTCTCTATACCACTCTTACTTTGTAGGTCACATTCATGATCATTATAATCTTGATCCAAACCGTTTATCTTGTAAAATACAAACCAAAAAACATGTCTACAAATGCTCAATTTGATCAACTATGGATAGTCATGTGAACACGTTGAAAATTATTACTCCCTTCGTCCTCCAAAAATTATCTGCTTGTCTACAAAGTGAGAATTTAAAAAAAAAAATGCATTTTATCAAAAAAAAAAAAGAAACATTTTGGATAAAACAAAAGTACTCATTGATTTCCCGCATCTATCGGCAAAAAAACTCATATGGGATGAGCTGAGCTCGTATTGCGGGCTGGACAATATTTTTGGAACGAAAGCAGTATGAACAACGAATGGCAAATATATTGTAAACTTTAACGTTACGATTTACAGAACAAAATGCAACTTGTTCAGGATATTGGACCAAACTTTTTTTTTTTTTTTTGAGACCTGCTCTTCTTGTGCGTATTGCGAGGTGAACG
>BPLS01013700.1:0-12870 GCA_019656275.1 Rhododendron kiyosumense | reverse complement strand
GGAGGCGATTTCAATGGTCACGTTGGAGTGCATAAGCAAGGGTATGAGAAGGTGCATGGTGGCTTTGGATTTGGTGACCTTAACGAAGGTGGTAGGAGGATTTTAGATTTCGCGGTAGCTTTTGACCTTATAGTTGGGAATACGCTCTATAGGAAGCGAGAGGAGCATTTAATTACCTTTAAGAGTGGAGCCAATCGAAGCCAAATCGATTATTTTCTTGCTGGAGGTGTAGACCGCTTGACATGTAAGGATTGTAAGGTTATCCCTGGAGAGTGTTTAGTGGCACAACATAAACTTTTGGTGTTAGATGTTTGTCTCAAAGGGAATAATAGGAGGAGAAAGGAAATTAGATGCCCACGGACTAAATGGTGGGGCCTAAGAGGGGAGAAACTAGAGGTATTCAAGGAAAAAATGTCTCAAGAAGTACAGTGGGGAGTGGAAGGTGATAGTGACAATATGTGGAATACGATAGCTGACGGTATTAGAAGAATATCGAAAGAAGTTCTTGGCGAGTCGAAGGGAAAATGTCCAATTTCTAAGGAGACATGGTGGTGGAATGATGAGGTTCAAATCATGGTAAAAGCAAAGAAGGAGTGCTTTAAAAAGTGGCAAAGGGACCTGAGTGAGGAAAATTTTCAGTGTTATAAGCAAGCTAATAAGGAAGCTAAGAAAGCCATTAGGGATGCTAAGTTGAAAGCCTATGAGAATTTCTACGCTAGACTCGATGGTAAAGATGGAGAAAAGATTATTTATAAACTTGCTAAGATACGAGAAAGGAAAGCTAGAGACATTTCTCAAGTTAAGTGTATAAAAGATATTGATTCAGTGGTGTTGGTGAAAGACGATGCGATCAAGGATAGATGGAAGTCATATTTCGATAAATTGTTAAACGAGAAACATGAAGGAGACTTTGGTGGGGAGGAGGCGTATGTACCTGGGGAGAACGTAGAATATGAGTTTTATCGGAGAATACAAAAATTCGAAGTGGTTAAAGCTTTGAAAAGGATGAAACTGGGTAAAGCCCTAGGACCAGATGGTATCCCTATTGAAGTGTGGAAAAGTCTAGGTGACTTGGGGGTGACTTGGTTGACGAAGTTGTTCAACAAGATTATTATGACTAGGAAGATGCCCGACGAATGGAGAAGGAGCACCTTAGTACCTATATATAAGAATAAAGGGGATATTCAAAGCTGCAACAACTATAGAGGTATTAAATTGA
Source organism: Rhododendron kiyosumense (assembly GCA_019656275.1). Classification (NCBI taxonomy): domain Eukaryota; kingdom Viridiplantae; phylum Streptophyta; class Magnoliopsida; order Ericales; family Ericaceae; genus Rhododendron; species Rhododendron kiyosumense. The sequence continues at coordinate 11,651 of BPLS01013700.1, read as the reverse complement.
TGAGCCATACGATGAAGTTGTGGGAAAGAGTTATTGAGCATCGTCTGAGGATGGTGACTACGGTGTCAGAGAAACAGTTTGGGTTCATGCCAGGAAGATCCACCATGGAAGCTATCTACCTATTAAGGAGATTGGTAGAAAAACACAGAGCAAAGAAGAAGGATCTCCATATGGTTTTTATAGACTTAGAAAAGGCTTATGATAGAGTGCCTAGGGATATCATATGGTGGGTTTTGGAGAGAAAAGGAGTGACCAAAGGGTATATCGAGGTGATTAGAGACATGTATGAAGGTGCCGTCACTACCATTAGATCCCCAGTAGGGGAAACGAGTGAATTTCCAATCACCGTGGGATTGCATCAAGGGTCAGCCTTGAGCCCATACCTCTTTGCCTTAGTTATGGATGAATTGACTAGACAATTTCAAGAGGATATTCCATGGTGTATGATGTTTGCAGATGACATTGTCCTCGTAGATGAAACTGCTAGACGTGTTAATATGAAACTAGAAATTTGGAGGGAAACATTAGAGTCAAAGGGTTTTCGAATAAGTAGGAGTAAAACAGAGTATATGGTGTGCAAGTTTAGTGGTACCAGTAGTGTGCTTGAAGAAAGTGTGACGATCCAAGACCAGGAGATACCAAAGAGTGATCATTTTAGATATTTAGGCTCAATTATTTGTAGCAATGGAGAGATTGCGGACGATGTGGCCCATAGGATCCAAGTGGGGTGGCTCAAGTGGAGAAGCGCTACTGGTGTACTATGTGATAAGAGGGTACCCACAAAATTGAAGGGAAAATTCTATGGAACGGCCATAAGACCAGCGATGCTTTATGGAACAGAATGTTGGCCTATTAAGAAACAACATGTGAGCAAAATGAGTGTAGCGGAAATGAGAATGTTGAGGTGGATGTGTGGTAAGACTAGACGAGACAGGATTAGAAATGAAACAATTCGTGAGATGGTAGGTGTAGCACCTATAGAGGAGAAGTTGAGGGAAAATAGGCTAAGGTGGTTTGGGCATATCTACCGTAGACCGGAAGATGCAGTAGTTAAGAGAGTGGATAGAATAGCTCTAGGTAGCAATGTTACGGGGAGGGGTAGACTTAAATTGATATTAGATACTGTAGTGCGCAAAGATATGAGTCTAATAGGTCTATGTGAACAAGTGGCTCCTGACAGAGCTCAATGGAGGAAACGGATTCATGTAGCCGACCCCAAGTGATTGGGACGTAAGGCTCGGTTTGGTTTGGTTTGGTTTGGTTTATCCTAAGATTTTTAGTTTCCTGGTATTATGTGGAATGTAGATGTCAAATTCCTCTAATATCAAAATTGAATACTTTAGCTGTTAATTCTTGCACACCCAAATCACAGGTCAAGCCCATTTAGTGATTTTAATATTTTATTTCTTTATGCTGAGTCCAAAGAGGAACATTCAGTCCACCAAATATCATTTTATGATTTGAGAGTTTAAATAGGTGGACTCATTACTCATTACGAACTAGATTCAAACAATATGCTAATTTCAACACCCTAACAAAAAATTCTAGAGCTGCCACCGCATATGTTAATTGCTGGCAATTAAAATCATTCAAACAAAACTCAAATATGGACACTCACTTTGTAGCATTGAAGGGAGCAATACCGTGTATTGCATCGAGGACAAGTGTATTGTGAGAATTGCTTTTGGCATCTGCATAAAAGAAACCGAATAAAATTAACAGGTATACGGGTTCAGTTAGAGAACACTATATATGGCAATGAATTAGGTTTGAAGTGCAGTAATATGGGGACTAAATCTATCCATACCATATACTAAGCAAATGTAGTTTCCAAAAAAAAAAACCCTCTCCTTAATTCTCTCTCCTATGCGGCATTATCCTAATAAAATTCATTTCCTTCTCTCTTTTTCCTTCACTTTTCAAAATACTAAAAGTTAGGGAAAAAATCTTTCAAACTTCCTTTTATAAATAGAGGGGTAAATAACATAACAATACTTTACCTGTAGCTATAAATACCATTAACTATAATAGATATTTTTTTCTTGATCCATGCATACTTGCATAGCACGTGCAGGACACTTTTTACTAGACAAATGTACCCACTGTGATGTGCTCTTCATTATTTCACCACATTGAATCTGAATTCAAAAAATTAAGCCTACTACAAAGTATTCTGTGAAATGCCCACAGCGTTTTTTTCTTTGGGTAAATAATACCTACAGCGTTGCAGGGCAGAAAACCAGTCACAAAACATTAAATACAATTTACAAATCCCCATTGCTATTTTTGGTTGAAAATTTGAACTCAAGCACCATTACAGAGAGTAGCAAGCAATTAATTTATCCTATTTTTATCGTTTGTTTATCCTATTTTTATCGTTTGAACTACAACAACTCCAAACAAATCTCTACACAGAAGAATGAATTTTGATGAGCTTACACTCGGCAGACTACACGCGACGCCGGAGCCAATTGGGACGAATTTGGTGGGGCCTCACTGGTAATGATTGAATCCTCCATCCACCAACAAAATTGCAAAACTATGAAAGAGCCCGAAGCTAGTACTGGTGTATGACGAGGTAAGGGAACGGGTTATTGGACGTTAGAAGTTGAAGAAGTGAGTGATGAAGAAGCTCTGCAGCAGAGGAAGGTCTGTGAAATTGGCGGGGAAAATTCCAGGGAGAAAGCCCTAGAACGCACAAGAAAGGAGATGGGTTCTTATATGGGCCGGGCTATGTCGGTTGTTGGGATTGATTGTTTTCTAATTGGACTCAGCCCATCCACGGCCCAAAAGAAAGTTAAATAGTATATGAATTTTGAAAAGAAAAATGATTTTGGCACTCCCCAATTTTGATAATCACACTCAAAAATTTGTCTTTTAGAATGTTTTGAAAAATTTTGCTAGGTGTATTTTGAAGACAAAATTTGGAGTGAGAGTATAAAAAAGTGAAGTGACAAAATCAATTCCCTTTTTTAAAAGATAAACGAAGATTATAACTATGGGGGAAAAAAATCTAAAAGAAAAAACTAGGGAGAAAAAGATTGTCTTCCTCGAGCAATTGTCCTTATTATTAATGCATTTCTTACTTTTCCTCCAAAAAAAAAAAAAGGACATGCTAATTTGCATGTTAGTATTAGACCAAATGCTTGACTAATTGATAAAAGAAAAAAAAGCCTCACAAAATGAATGCTTGAATTAAAAATCCACCATGAAACTTTACGAAAAAGGTGTAATATTCACCTGGACAATGAGTAATGTTCACTCACTATTTAGGTGGGTGAGAAAAAAGTACTCTAAAACCTAAAAACAACCATCAAGGCGTCGGTTGGTGGTCATTTGGCTGTCACCAGAGTTTTTGTTTTATGGTGCAGCCTGTGATGTATATTGCGGAATGGGAGGCAGCTCTTTCACAATTATGAAGAAGAGTTACAAAGCTGCTCACGATTCTCCAATTTTTACATTATTTGATACTAGTTTCGTAGTCTGTGAAAAAATTTAAGATGTCTTTAATGAAATCCACCATGGCCCACATAACTTGGTACACAGTTGAGCTTCAAACCAAACCAAAGCAAATCGAGCCGTAAATCCCAATCAAAGTTACATATTGTCACTGCAAGATTAATTGGAGTAACTCTTCTTGAACTGAATTTGTAAAACTATGCATAAACACCGCATCAAGGAACTCAATCCCCGTGGTGGTTTGCATTACCCTTGACTGCAGATAATCACTGCATCATACTTATGTTGCTTTATTCTGCCAGATTTTCTTTCTTCCATTATACAATTTACGCGGCTCAATCGATCAGTCATGTACCATCAGTTCAGACCATCTGAATGACCCCCACGGTTCCCTCATCTTTTAGCAGATTCGACAAATTTATGTTACACGGTTGGTTTTGTTTGGTCTTGTCATCGTTGGCTGGCTTGAATTCGGCCAGTGTCTCTAACTTTTCAACTCCATCAACAATGCCTTCAACCCTTGCTTCGATTTCAATCAGCAACAAAGCAAAAGTGGCAATTGGTATGACTTCCGCTAGAGGGATTGGAATAGCTGTCAAAATCGGTTCACTTTCGTTGTCATTTTCACCTTGTTCAACTTCTTGACCTGGCGGTGGAATGAGTAAACCAGGAAGGGATTTCAGTTTATCTTGGAGCTCCTTTACTGAAATGTTCATTTCTTCAATCAAAAAATCTAGTTTCACTGATTTCCTCATTGTCTTGATGTTTGTTGCTAACTCCCTTATGACACTTGAAGAGGTTGTGCTTACTCTTAAGCAGAGATCACTTAGATGCTTCTTTATCAAGTCAGGGCCCTGTACATCAGTCACAACATAATAAAGCTGATTATATACATAGGGCAATGATACAAACACGTCTTTAAAGTACAACTCTGGACACGGCCACACGAGGAACAGTGAGATGCACATCGATTCAAATACATCTAACGGTTTCAGACACAGTTGTGTCCGGAGTTCTGTTTTAAAGGTGCGTTCCTAGACTTTTTGAAATACTTATATAGGTGTGTATGTGTGTAGCAGTCTAACTAAGCTAAAATTTAAGAGAGGAAAAGAATGCAAAACTCAAAACAGAATAAGGATCTCTTCAGCATAACAAACAGGATGAGCTATATGCTTTACATAAGAATGTTCATTTTCGTGTTTCGGTTTTCTGCTTTTAGGTCTTGTTTTCAAGTCATTGGAGAGCTGAAGATGAAACATGTTTGGCAACTGTGTTCGTTTCCAAAAATTGGTACTGGACTACTGGTGTTCAGAAGTTGCACTAATTAAGGAAACAAAAACAGTATTTTTTGCACTTATTTTCAGAACAGTTTTCATTCCTCTCTCTTTTTTCCATCACCTTCGATAACTTCTTCCCCGAGCGATCACTTTTGGCCACAGTGCACTTGTCCTCAAAATAAGTTTCTGAGAATATGCGTGAAAGGCCAAGGTGTTGGCCTAGTAAAAGGCGTCATGCCTTGTTTTTAGTCTGAACACTACAAACCGTAGTTTTCCTCTCCCTAGTATCCTCGTATGGGATGTATGAAGAAGAGAAAACAAGCCATCGACTTGAGTTTTACTACTTTATTGCTGGTACTAGACAACAAGCGCGTCAAATTGTTTTGGTGAAAGAAAATATAAAATTTTATCACACACAAAATTGGAGAGTTACCTGATTTTCTGATATCAGACAACTACTAAGTGCCTCTATCCCGTAAGCACAATCGCGCATTGATGCCCCAATTTTAATGTACTGATTCCATGGATGCTGGAAGCTGAAGCGGCCATGTGCAGGCTCCCATATAGCGAATCCAGCCTGCACAATATAAACCCCCGGTTTTTTTTTGTCAAAGGTTACAAATAAAATTTTCCGTAGCCATTTCCAATTATCTTCTCGCTTACCATAGTTTCTTCAGTTGCCTTTGAGTTCATCACACATTTGTAGCCTTGCAATTTCTTTTCAAACTCTTTGTCGCTGATGTTGGTTCCCCCACTACTATCAAAATACTGAACGGCACAGCCTAGACCATTGTCTGAAAGATTAATTTCTAAAACAAAATAATATTAAGCACAAGATATATATTTTGGATTTGTATTGGAAAGAACTTACTATCCAATGAATTTGCTAGTTTGTCCATGTTACGTGTGATGAGATGATGCAGCTCCTCACCGGCCCAAATGGGGCAGATAAGTGTTGTTATAACAATGCAAATTGAAATCCCTATGATAATGGTGGAGAGTCTTTGACGGGCCAAGTAAAACAATTTCTCCACCCGATAACCTGATACTGAAACCAGGCTGAATGTCAAGATGAAGATCATAGCACCGTAATCAAACCTTGCTTTTATTACAGGAATGAATCTAGAGAAAGTTGCCGCAGAAGCTGCGAAAACAAAAACCAGCGAGTGAGACTTGTGCAAAATGCAAATAAGGAAGCACTTAAATTTGGATGGAAAAATGAACAGACCTAGTAGGAAAACCGAAACACCAACTATGACAGGCTCAAAATTTTCTCCTGACTGACTAGCAATCCAATGAACCCCAACAGCTAGGAACCCGGCAAGAAGAGTACCTGTAGCTCTATTCAAGCATTTACAGACTGTTGCACCTGCAATTTAAACATCTTTAGCTTCTTTCTTCTTTTCATTTAACAAGTTCACTCTTTCAAGTGTTTGAAACTTTTAGGCATTTGTTGGTCCTTACCAACAGTGTACTCAAAGATTACGACAACGGTCATGATAGCCCACATGGAAGTCCCTCCAAGACCTTCATACAAAGGTCTCATATAATAGAAGAGTGAGACAATTGTGAGAGCTACCCCTACTTTGAGACAATGGATCACTTTTCTGGGGTCATCTACTCCCAACTCCCATGCTTTTTTCAAAAAACTCCATGCCTTAAAAAATGCACCGTTCATAATAGTTCCAGACTCTGATGGCACAATTGTTGATGAGCCATTTGCTTCCTTTCTCTTCCACTCAACTGCTCCAGGATCTTCTCTTAAGTTGTTATTCATCTTCTCGTGCAAAGCTTGAAACGGAAAGAGAAAAAAAGACGAGAAAGGTAGGTGATTTAGAAGGAGAAGTTTGTGGCTAAGTACTCCAATGCCATTCAGAGCCGGTACTAGGCCAAGTTTGGTCGATTGGAGTGACCGTTGCAGCTTGTATATAAAGAGCATTGTTAGGAAAAGTAATGCAAAAGGAGAAAGAAAGAAAACTTCCAATGGCATATGGATGTTGCAGGCTTTTTAACTTTTCTGTTCTTTGTGTTGGTCCTTTTATTTCACACACGTTCAGTAGCCAGCCCGCGCAAGTGACATTCATGTATGCACACACGTAAAGTGTACAATGCGAATCAAAACCATACAATGTATAATCGAATTCAATCTGTTCTCTTAATGTGCAAAGCGAAGGGTTAGGAATCAATGGTATGAGCAAGAAAGATCTAAAGTCGCCGATCAAAAAAAAAGAAAGAAAGAAAGAAAGGTTACAAGTCCAAAAGTGGACCAATCAGATGGACAAGTACAATGATTCAACGAATCACATAACCATATATACTTCTCTAATTATAATCAGATGTGAACTTTGTATTCAAAACTTTTGACTACTTTTAAAGAGGAACCACCCTAGATGTACAACTTTTAATTCAAATATTGGTGCCATTGTTTATGTTTTCAGACAAGCAATTGTTTGTTTGAGATTGATATCAAGGATATATTCCAGGAATATACTTTCCTATGAAAAGCACATTTAAAGGTGTCTGATTTTTATTTTTTTCCTGAGGGAGAAATGAAAAGAAACTTGATCTGTGGTCACTAGCTAGCTACCGTTCTTTAGATGAGTGGTAGAAACAAGATTTCCTGAAACAAATTTAGTCCCTTAAATTATGTCAGCATGGAAAGATTTTGGTTTTCTCTTCATCATCCATTTCTGATAAGTGGGTACTTTGAATCAGATTCCTCTCTCATATGTCACATGTGCCTCTCATGGTTAAGGAAAATTAAGGCGAAGGGCAACACCTGAAAATAGATGCCGTCACATCCCTTTTTGACAACTCAAATGTCCGGATCAGCTTACGCACACATTGACTCTCTTATATTTTGATCTAGCAATGCACTAGTCCATTATCAGTGCTGGTGGAGTATTAGATTTCCCATCCCAATTGATAACAATAAGTACTTATGATTCCCTTAAACATTAGAAGGAAAAAAGGACAAAAACAACAAAACTAACTTAACCAAGATCATGGCACCAAAATATGTTTTTGTTTAAAAAAGGTGGAGCAAGAAAACATATATACCCACGTCAGATTGTTTTCTATGTGACTGATTTGTCTTGGTCTCCATCACCATCACACCTAACTAGATGACAAATACTCTGCGAACACGTGTCGACATGAGAGAGAGAGAGAGAGAGAACTATTTACAAGCTTATTTCAAACAATTCCAGTAGGTCATGACATTTTCCAGAAGTGGAAACCGCAATATGTCTTAACAAACCACAATCACTAAGTTAAAACAAGACGGGGCAAAAAATAATCTGAAGTGGTCTCCCTCTGCGTACTGATATTAACGCAAAATAGATGAAAACTGCAACCCCAAGGAGCTGGCCTAATTGTGAAGGCCTGAAACTTAAGGGGTTCGCACCCTCTCCGAAGTAATCAGGTACGAAATTTCTCATGTGCTATCAACTCATTTGGAGCTTTGCTCTGACTTTAATAGGGACCCGCAAGTGGGCGATGGAATTGATCTCCAGATTAATTGAGGTGCGCGTAAGATGACCCGGACACCTGAGTGCGCAAAAAGTAAATGGGCTATCAACGCATGTCACCCTCATTTCTCTATTTGGTAGTTTTGGTCATGAACACAACACTTGGGTTTCCTGTACGTACCTTTGTAGAAAGTGGGCATTTGTGTTTTTTAAACAATATTTGATTGGGCTATGTTTTGACTTCAAATGGGAAGAGCACTTATCTCAGTGTTGGAGCCTTTCCACAGCTACACTATCTGAAATGCTAACTCACCTATCAAAACAGTTGTCTGCACTATAAGTCCTTTCCTTTGAAAATATTATCATCTATCTTTGTCACATGCTGATACAGTACTTAATATTTGTTTGTTATTATTAGCCTTTGCCGAAAGCACATTCTAGCCTTGTTAAAGTCTCACTTAGGTCTCAATTAACAATTCCAAGTAATATCAAGCATACGTTCCAATCCAAAGAGGCATTCTGATATCAATTTATTACCGGCCTTCATACTTGCTGATATCAAACCAAGAATTAGACACAAAATCAAACATATCAATCGAGATGACTATAAAATCAAGCCAAACAACAATTGAGTTAAATAGGCGAATTATAAATTTTTTATTATAGAAGGCCAAATAACACCTATTTTCAGTTAGGCCTTTTGCACTCATTAAGCCTTTTTCCTTAAAAGAAAATGCATTTTCAGGGGGAAAATAGGGTGGCGATAACCCATCCCATGGACAATTGAGTTAAATAGGTCAATTATGAATATTTGATACTTCTTTTAACCCATCCTATGGACAGGCATTGAGATATTACACAAACTTCAACATAACATAAAATTCCATAGACGAAAATCGAATGTTCAATGCTCTTTAATTGTCAATGGGGGTAGAGGAGGGTCATAGTGGTCCTTTATTTTTCTTCTGATTGCTCCATTTCCAACTGTAATACTAAAAAAAAACAATTAGGACAAATTTACCATGTTTGTAACCTCTTTTTTTTTTTATGCAAAATGATTTTGATTATTGCTTGCCAATTCTAACCTTATCTTTCTTCAATCAAGATAATAAATGTTTTCAAAAAACACCTCATGCTCTTTTTCCCATTTTGTTCACTCAAGTGCATTATACGAATTAGCTCTATACTAAACATTATGTGAGCAGCAAGCATAGGAACATCGTTCTGCTCTGTGCATCAAGATAGACAACCCCGTATTTAAGAGAATTACAGAATATAATAAACCCGATATGAAATTGATGCAATGTATATATTTTAATGACTATAATTTACACTAACATGACACTACCGCACTCGCCAGTCTGATTCCACATTAGGAAAACAACCGAAGCATAAATAGTCATTTGCAACAGTACAACCATTTCAAATTCAATACCACTACAGGATAGCCAAAAGCCAAACGGCAGTGTTGAATAAATATAAAGGGAGAGATGAAAATAGCTAATCTCAAGATATGCAAAATGGCATAAATTTAGCAGCAAAACCTCCCCTCCATCCATTTCCAAGAAGCCCAACAGATTCTCGAATTCTGTCACAAGAACAGTCAGATAATAAGAGAGATGAAAATAGCTAATCTCAAGATGTGCAAATTTGGCATATTTACAAGATAAAGAACGACAACAGAATTGAACTTACATATCTTGTTGAAGGCAACAATATCACAACTCTGGACATACTCGTTAATTGGTTCAGCAGTTAGGTGATCCTCAATGAGAGTGTCAACGGAGACTAAATCGTCCACAATTGTAAGCATTATCTGCAGTTTCTTAATACCATAACCAACGGGCACAAGTTTCGCTGCAACACCACATTCGCATCATTTGCAGAAGTAAACATCAATGTTAGACGAGTTGATACTTAGATCAAAAAATATTAACCAACTAATGGCCACTTGCTCTGATGATGAAGTGATAAAAAGATCAGGAACAAAAACATACAAGCTCCCCAAAACAGTCCTTCCATTTGAACACTTCTGACAGCCTCCTCGAGCTTTTTCATGTCAGTCTCATCATCCCATGGCTTCACATCCATGAGGACCGACGATTTTCTGGCTGTGAAAAGTTACAAAAATCACATGAATCATTAGAAACCTATAAACCCAATTGTCAAAATGATCTACAATCAATACAAACACATAAACCCAGAAGTCAAGCACGCCTCACACGCTCACACAACTGTTGAGGCAACTTTTAGAGAAAGAATTTCCATTCAAAGTCTCCTAGACACGAAGAACAAGGGATCACAGTTCCCAACTATAAGCCATTTCTAAAGTCAACAAAATGTGCTGTTAGTCATGTATAGGACTATTATACAAGGCAAATTTCGACGTCTGGTACCTGATAACAGGAAAAGAGAACCGGCACTCTTGTTTCTAAAATAGGAGAGAGAAACACTCACACTCTTTCTTTTTCCCAGATGCCTTCATGGCTGCTGCACGTTCTTCCACAGCCTTCTTTTCCTCTTCAGTCTCTTCACCAAAAAGATCAACATCATCATCGTCATCCTCAGCAGCTGAAGCCTGAACCAAGGGTTTCATACTCATGAATATGATAGTCAACTTATATGAAAATTACAAGCCAATTCAGGAGCTGAGGAACATGAAAAGGAGATCAAACTACCAAAACATACAAACTAGCGATATAGAAGTTCTGAAGTCCTGGAATTCAATATTCTGAATGCACCCTAGTGGTCAAAATTAGGCAAAAGGAAGCATTCACATACAATAAATTGACAAAGTTGAGCCACCTAACACAACAGGAAAAAGAATAGAGCTAGAAACAGAGTTGCAACAGGCAAGGATGTAGAACTTGCCTTCGAGTCAGCAGCAGGAGTAGTTGTGACAGCCTCCTCAAAAACTGGTGCAGATCCCTCTATAGTGACACCACAACCTTCCGCAGAAACACCACTGAACATAAAATCCATACACCAATAAACAAACCATAGAAATGATTCAATGAGATTAAAAAGAAAAGTGAATGGTCATGGAAATATTAGTTGTGCGTTCCAACAATTGGACCTCCAAGTGTAATCAAGAACTACTAGAACCTCCGGAGTACTGAAACAACAATAGTACCAAATTATTAAGAACTTACGAAATCCTCAGAAGTGCTTCAATGTGGTTGTACCACCGTGACACATTCACATATTCAGATGATGGAGGTTTTGAAATAGCTGCGCGCACAGTGATATCATCCTTTGAGGCTTGGTACCTGAAAGTGAACAAAAAAAGAATGAAACAACAAAGACTCAGCAAAAATCTTTTGTCATTTGGGAAAACAACAAACTAAGTGTATTAGTATCTATATACAAACGAGTTATCAATTTTTTTTGTAACAGCAAGTAGCCACTGTAACAAAAGAGTGCAACTTACCCTGTGATGTAACTG
>BPLS01013690.1:0-14803 GCA_019656275.1 Rhododendron kiyosumense | reverse complement strand
AAATCACGTTTTGATCACATTAAGTGATTCAGATCATCAAAATTCGATCCAAAAATAGGAGATCCTTAACTTAACTCAATAAGGGATCCCTTATTGGAAGGGGACTATGTGTGTGTGTGTGTGTGTGTGTGTGTGTATATATATATATATCAGGGCGGTCATGGGGACCCTTAAAATAACCTCTAAAAAATCTTCCCCTCCCCCAAGTTCTCAATCGAATTTTGATAATCCGAGCCGCTCAATGTAATCAGAACATAATTTTAAAGGTACCCGCAAGAAATCAGCAAAAAAAATGACTTGGAAGGGCTTTACCCAAACAGTTTTTTATGGAACTTTATTGAACGGTTCAATAAAAAACTGCTTAAATTAAGCCCTTTCCTGGTTTTTTTTTTGCGAATTTTCCACTGACACTCTTAAAATCACATTCTGAACACATTGAGCAATTCGGATCAACAAAATTTGATCGAAAACTATGAGATTAAGATTTGGAAGGGTTTTTTAGAGGTTTTTTGAAAGGTTTCCTAAACCGCCCCGTACATATGTGTGTGTGTGTATATATATATTGTGGGCACACACCCAGGAAAATTCTGTTTTGCGTATAAAACCGGGTGCACCCTTTTGGAAAAGCACGGCGAAATGCTACAATTCAGAGTCACCACTTGGGTTTTAGCGGTGAAACACCTAAGGAACCGAACTTTAAACGTTTGCTACGTGTTTGATTTTGAAAAGGTGTAGATTGGACCGTCATCACCTTCGATATCTGAGGTTCGGGAGCTTGGACTATCATAACCTTTGTTTTGTTTAGTAGTTTCATCATTCTAAAGGGCAAAATATTATCTACTGGCCCATTATCGACCAACACTTTTGAAACCGGCTGGCCATTCATGTGAAGTGTGATGTACAATGGTTTCAAATGCCTTATTGAGGCATTGTCAAGGGATCTGAGAACCACAATGTTATTTCCTTGTTCATCTATTTATATTTTAATTAACTGTGAATGAGGTTGTTCTTCTTCATTCACGATTTTCATGGTCGATTGAGTTGTATCTTCTACATCACTTGCCAATTTCATAGGCTGATCTGGCTTTGCCTTAAAATATTTTGGCAAAGCTAAAATCATATTACACTGGTAATTGATAGGTACTGACCCAAATTGGATTGCGGCCAAACTCTCACCAAATGTTGCAGATTTCTGTGGAGACAGAGATGGAGAAGCATCTCTAATGAGATCTTCTTTCTCTGAAGCCCCATCGAGGAGATCATCATCATCTGCTTCCACGAGCTTTTGAAATTCCTCAATTTTCTTCTTCAAGCTTTGTTTCAAATCTTTCTTCCCTTTTGGTTGGGCAGTTAATTTAAAAGAGACTTCACTCTTACTATTTTGCCCCCACACTTAGGGGTCACTTGTTCCTGAGTACTAGTTCCTCCTTACTCCCTAGTCCAAACTATGTTTGAAACTTTGGGCATTGAAGGTTCCATTCTCTCTTTAGGTTCAAAAACATGAGCCCACGGATCATGATAAGTTCTGGCTACAAATTTTCTCTGCAACCTTCTCTTCTATGGTTGCTTCGCCATGTTTAACTTCTCGCCCACATTTGATGCACAGATAGTCGTTTGGGAATCTTTAGACATGGGACTTTTCTGATTCTCCATCAGTCTCCATGTAATCATCGTCCTTTTGTTTTTTTCTTTCCAATAGTGGATCCCAACCTTTTAGCCAGGTTGGCAGTTACCATATTAACTTCAATTTTGGGAAAAGGGTCAGAATCAATGCCCATCTTTTCTTTATCTCCTTTAGCACACTGCAACATTCCTTTTTAAATCAGATCCTGCACACAATTTTGAAACATGACACAATCGTTAGTATTATGCCATTTATAATATTCTTTCCCTTTCTTTTCTTTATCAGAGGGAATGATATGTCCAGGACTTAAAGTGATGAACTTTTGTTTTAGCAGTTCATCAAATAGCTGGTCTGCCTGTGCTAAATCAAATGAGTATTGTCTATAATTAGCTTGACCTCCTTGCCTATTGGGTTGAAATGAAGGCATGTTCATTGGTTTCTCTGTTTTAACTACTGTATCACAAATTATAGATTCTTTCCAATGACTTGTGCTACATTGATTTCAACATCTCCCTCTACATCTTGGTAGTATGTTCCCAATGATGTATATTTTAGTTGTTCTTCTTCCTACAGAATCGCTTCGAATTGAGACAATCTCATAGAAAGTTCAAATAGATCTTTGAGATTAGATCTATTAAACTGTTTCTTAAAATTAAACTCAAGCCCATCCTGGGGTATTCGTACTATTTCAGTATCTAGTACATTACAATGACATTGATTTCTTAACCTTTTAAACCAGGTTAAGAATTGTTCTGCTGTTTCAGTTGGCTTTTGCTTTAATTTAGCCAAGTCAGCAATCGAGACTTCTGGTTCATGCCTAAAACATTGGGCATGGAATTGTTCTTCCATATCTTGCCATGTACGAATAGAATTGGCAGGCAAACTTATGAACCATGTAAAAGCTATTTTTTTTAAATAATGGGGAAACAATTTTAACTTAAAAAACATCATCCAAACCAAGTTCACCTAATTGGAGGCAAAACCTACCTACATGTTCTATTGTAGATTGGTTCTTTGTACCACTAAAAAGTGATAATTCAGGGAGTTTAAAATTCCTTGGCAAGGGGACACTGTCAACCCAATGTGGATAGGGCTTTCTAAACATAGGTTTTTCTACCCTACGCAACCCCGGGCTGTACATGTCTTGAATTACTTTCATGATTTGTCCTCTATTAACATTCATGGGATCCTAGCCTCTTAACGCATTTGGAACATTTTGTACTATGTAAGGCAGTGCAAAAGAGACATTCTGACCATTACCAATGCCAATATTTGGCAGAGTTTGTGCAATGTTGTATGCATTTTGGCCATTATTTGGCAAAGTTTGTGTAATAATGTATACATATTGACCATTACTTACGGTGTTAGCCCCCATAGAACCAGTTTGGGAATTAATACTATTGTTAAGATTATTATTCTGCCCATATCCACTATTGTTTCCAGTTTCATATGTAGTAGGGATATTCTGATAAAAACTAGTTGGCCTAAGCACATGCCTTAGCTAGGGCAGTTGGTCCTACAAATGATCGATTATGTATATTCATGTTTGACTCAAAAGTAGGATTTGAATATACCTGTTGAGGGGCCTATCTAGGCATATCAATACCAGAATTTACATGTTCATGAACCATTCCGTTTGCATCGACGTCTATGACAAACGAAGGTATGACTACCCTTCTCAACAAAGTAATCAACTCCTGTGCTGCTACGTCTTTTGGATTAGACAAAACCTGTCTCTACCTCTATCTCCCCATTTCATGTTGTAAGCTATACAAAAATTATTGTGATTTGCACTTGGCGGTGGTTAATCATTGTTGATAACTGATTGTGCAAGCTATACGAAAAATTAATGTTGTCATAAGTCTTGTTATGTGCCTTGCTAGTTCATATTATTGATGAAAGTTGTATTTCTTGTTTTGTTCTTTCTTGCAAGGAAAATCATATATACTTTATGGCCATGTTAGAAACTTTCATTTCATATCAAAATGTTTTAATCTATGCAATATATGGGTATGAGGTTTCTATGACTAGTGACTTGATAACTGTTAACATTTGTAGGACACCAAATTTCTTTTCGATGTGGGCTTGCTATTGTGCTTCATTGCCATATGTACAAAACATAATTTCTTATTGCTTGTTAAGTTTAAGATTTGCTATGAGGGTCATATTACTTTTGGAACATGAAATGATGCAATGATTTAGAAAAAAGGAATTTAGACAATACAATATGGCCGCCACCATTGAGCGTGGAATTTTTTAGTAGTGCTAGGCTAAGTACTTGGTTTGATTTAGAGGGAGGCAAGATTGATAAATATTATGTGGCCCAATATGAATAAATATGTTTGCTTTAAAATTTTGGAGTTGCATATTTCTCTTTGATACCGATTTGAATTGATAAAGGCTAAGCTAATTTTTTATTTATTAACCTATCATGAATTGATTTTGTTTGTCATCAGACATAGACAAGAGTTGGATGTCATTAGGTAAGATTGCAGATGGGAGAATGAGTCAGCCATATCGTGACGGTGTAATGTCATTTCTTTATTTTGCTATGAAAGTTGTGGACCAAGAAGGCTATATTATGTGCCCGTGCATGAAGTGTGTAAACTATTGTCAGCAGTTGACTAGACATGTGTAAATACACTTACTCCAATATAGGATTATGCAAAGTTACACTATTTGGCATAAGCACGGGGAACCTCGTATGTCAAAAGAGGATCAACATCATTATGAAATGAATAGCAATGAGTATAGAGAATTGGGTGGTATTGATGCATTGGTAGAAGACCAAATAAGAGGGAACTCAACCAATACAAACCCAAATGAGGAAGTGCAAAGTTTTGAAAAACTATTAAATGATTCAAGGAAGGAGGTGTACCCAAATTGCTCAACTTTTACTTTGTTGAGTTTTGTTATTGAGTTGTTTAATTTGAAGGTAACAAACCACATGAGCAATAAAGCAATTGACTTGTGGTTGCATTTTTTGAGAAGACTTTTTCCAGAGGGGAACTTAGTTCCTCAGTCCACCCGTGAAGCTAAAAAGATACTACGTGACTTAGGTTTGTCATACGAGCTCATTGATGCATGTATAAATGATTGTGTGCTTTTTTGGAAAGAGAATGCAAACTTGGATAAATGTCCAAAGTGTATGGTATCTAGGTATAAAATCAATGGTAAAGGGGGGGAAAAATTCCTCGTAAGATTTTGCATTACCTTCCCGGGACTCCAAGGTTGAAAAAACTATACATGAATAAGAAGATTGCTAAGGACATGAGGTGACATAAAGACAAGCGTGTGGATGATGAGGAATGGATGCATCCAGCTGATGGTGATGAATGGAAAGAGTTTGATATACAACATCCTGAGTTCGTATTGGAGCCTCGCAACGTAAGGTTAGGGATAGCCATTGATGGGTTCAACCCATTCGGGAACATGAATAATTCCACTAGCATTTGGCCTGTCATTCTCATTCCCTACAACTTACCACCTTGGTTGATTATGAAAGAGCCATTTCTCATGTTATCACTATTAATTATTGGAGATAAGCAACCAGGGATTGACATCGATGTTTATATGCAACCTTTGAAAGACGAGTTTGAGGAGTTATGGAATAATGGGGCATTAACGTATGATGCCTCAAGTTGTGAGAGTTTTCAGATGCGTGCAACTATGTGGTGGACCATACATGATTGGCCTGCATTTGGTGACATATCTGGGTGGAGATAAAGGGGCACTATGCTTGTTACCCTTGCAATGATGAACCCTACTACGAATCTTTGAGAAGTAAGACTGCGTACCTTAACCATCGAGCCTATTTGCCTGACAATCACCCTGAACGGCGAAAGAAGGCGACCTATGATGGTAAGTGTGAAGCACAAAAGAGATCTTTGGAGTTGCCAGTGCACAAGATAGAAGAGCAATTGAAAAATGTACCAAAGATCTTATTCTGAAAAGATCCAAACAACAGAAAAAGGTCTCGTTATGAACCCAATTGGACAAAGGTTAGCATCTTGTATGATATGCCATGTTGTAAGAATTAAAAGCTTTTACATAACATTGATGTCATGCATGTGGAGAAAAATTTTGGTGAGGCACTTTGTGAAACTATGTTGGGCATTGAAGGGAAGAATAAAGATACAAACAAGGCTCAAAATGACTTGAAAGATAGCGGCATGCGAAAAGAGTTGTGGTTGACACAACGTCCCGATGGTTCATATATCAAGCCTCGCGCTAGTTTTTCATTAACACCTGAACAAAAAGAAGGGTTCTTTGAATTCTTGAAATCAGTCAATTATCCAAATGGCTATGCTGCAAATATATCAAGGTCAGTAAATACGAGAAATAGCAGATTAACAGGTTTGAAAAGTCATGACTACCATATTCTCATACAACGAATTCTTCCTATTGGAATGCGGGGTTTTGTGGACAAAGAAATTAGCACAACACTGTTTGAGTTAGGTAGCTTTTTCTAGGACTTGTGTTCTAGAAAACTTAAGTGGTGTGAAATAGAGAAATTGGAGGAACGTATAGTGCATATTCTATGCAAGCTTGAAAAGATCTTTCCTCCTGCCTTCTTTGATGTAATGGTGCACTTGGCCGTTCATTTGCCATGTGAGATTATTCTAGGAGGACCTGTGCACTATCGGTGGATGTATCCAATAGAAAGGTTGTTTTACATAGCTAATATTTGCTAATGGTTCAAAGATCTTCTTTTTTTCGTATTTAATCTTACTCTTAGCTCATTTTTGCTTCTAGGTTTCTAGGGAAATTAATGAGGTTTGTTTCTAATAGAGCTCGACCAGAAGGTTCAATCGTAGAGGCTTACATTGTCAAGGAGTGTATAACATTTTGCTTAATGTATTTGGATGGAATTGAATCAGTGCATAATCGACTCGAAGGAAATGAAGGTCTTGGTGTACGTCGCCAAGGGTTGACGGTATTTACAGAAACAGCTCATCCTATTCACCTAATCACTAGAGATGGTCAGATGTCACAAAAACTTCGTGATATTGGTCATTGGTTCTTGTTGTACAATAGTCCGGAGTTGGAGAAGTATTTAGAGTACGTGCTTCTCCCAATTATATTGTATATTTTCCATCCTAGGTTAGGAATAAATGTTAACAATATTTAATCCATTAACCACCTTTTTTGGAGTAGGGAACACAAGAACATGTTACCTATTCGAGCTGAAGAAAACATAACTCACAAGCAACGAAAAGAATTTCCCAAATGGTTCAAAGATCATGTAAGACATTAAATTATTAGTAACTCCATCTAGTATCCTTGTAAATAATATGATTAGTGCTAATAGAATTACTTGTACATTGTATTTGATTGTAGATGAATAGATTGAGAGTTAAAGAGTCACCAGCGGCAACTGATGAGTTGTGGTCATTAGCAAATGGTCCTAATTTGTTAGCGAAGGAGTATTCTGGTTGCATAATCAATGGCGCAAGGTTCCGCACAAGAGAAGTAGATGATCGTCGAACGAGTCAAAATAGTGGTGTGCTTGTAGTAGGCGATCACAAGGGTGAGATGCATGACTTCTATGGTCACTTAAGCAAAGTTTGGGAATTTGGATACATGCAGTAATAAAGTTGTATTGTTCCAATGTGAATGGTATAACACTAGTAACACTGGTAGAACCAGAACAATACGAACAGATGCACATTGTATGAGCATTGATGTCACAAGTATGTGGTATCAATTTGACCCTTTTGTTCTTCCTAGCCAAGCAAAGCAAGTCTTTTACCTAAATGATACTAAATGGGGTAAGCCTTGGCAAGTCGTGCAACAAGTCCGACATAGGAGAGTGTTTGATGTTCCAAAGGTTGATAATGAAGAACCTGGGTATCCCATTGCATGCGATGATACATTCCAACAAGAGAGCATTACCTCAATTGTTCCAATCGATGTTGAAGCAGAAATTCATTGTCATAGGGATGACGCTGAAGACGAAATTATGTTGGGGGTTGGGCCATTAGATGAAACAATAGAGGAGAGTGATGATGACGAAGATGATGAAGATGATGAAATACCTGATGTGGACATGGATCCTGATATGGATTATGATATATAGTTATGGTTTTGTGTAATGTGATAAATGTCCTTAAAGTCATAAATGGTAGTTATGTTTTTGTGGATATGGATCTTGGTATGGATTATGATTTGTAGTTATGTTTTTGTGTATTGGGATAAATGTCCTTAAAGCCATGAATTGTAGTTACTTTTTTTTGGATATGGATCCTAGTATGGATTATGATATGTAGTTATGTTTTTTGTATTGTGATAAATTTCTGTAAAGTCATGAATTGTTTGTTTACATCTATATCTTTTTTCCCTCGTGCAATTATAAAAGAACCAAATTTTATATGATTATATTATTTGTTATCATGCTATGTCCTTTTATGCCTTGTGGTAGCAAAAACAAAATGGCAAACTAGAAGAAAAACTTCATCAAACCATGTTCTCTAGCAACTATGAAGAAAACCAAATATGAAAGGGAAAGAGATGAAAGAATGAAGGAGAACAATGCGAGACTGAAGGCTGCTGGGATTGATCGTATACTAGCTGATTTGAGGGGTTCATCTTTGCCAAACTGTACGAATGAGAAGAGAAGGGGTACTAGGAATGGGGTAGATGATCCTGGCTATAGGCCACCAATTATTAAGGGTGCCGATGACAATGAGTCCTTGGATTCTCTTGAACACGAGGTACAATATGGATGATATATATAATGAGTGTTTTTATGTGTGTGGCTTTACTCCATTTTATTTTATTTAGTGTTTATACTTTTCTTGTATTGTGTTGTGTTAGCTCCAACAGATGGCACCAAGTGGACCAACAATATCACAAGTTGAGCTCCAGCATGACTCGACTCGTGTCCTTGAGAGGATGACTCATTCGACACCACGACTTGTAGTTGAGTCCCAACCCTCACCATCTCGCAATGTAGAAATACAAAGTGAGATAGCTACAGTTAGCAGTGCTGGTAAGATATTGAAGCTCCATTGATGGGGATATTTTAAGTTTAATTTTTCCCATTGAATAACTAAATAATACTATTGTACGTGCCATTAAAGTAGCTCCTAATAGACGCGGACGTGGCATATCACGAGGACTAGATATCCAAAGACTTGTTGACAACAAAGGGAAATTACTTGTTCCCATCCCACCAGAGTATCGTGCTCCAGTGGGGACTTACGCTTCTAAATTGGCCACTAAGACTGGTGTTGAGGTTCATGCACAAGTAGAAGACATGAGTGTTAAAAGTTGGAAGGCTGTGGATGAGGGTATTAAGGCACCTTTGCTTCAATCCCTAAAGGTACTTGCAATACCTATTTATTTTTGTAACTAATAGCACATAGTTAATGATTACTGCAAAATCATTTTACAGGATCAGTTTGACTTTGAAGGAGATCCAATTGATATCAACAGGCAATAAAAACAAGGTGTGGGTAGAGATTGAGTGATTACACCCACAGGTTGTATGAGAAATTCAAAAAGCTTAAAGCAACCAAGGGGGAAGGGTATGCAAGAAGTCACCCACCTCCTCAAATTGCCATGGAGCAGTGGACTCGTTTGATTCAAAAGAAGTGGACAAACAAAGATTGGCTGGTAACCAAAACTTTTACCGTTCTATATTGTACTTGTTTCAATGTTTGGGCACTCAAGATAGTTAAAGAACACTCTGAAATTTGAATCAAGTATTAGGCCTTGAGAGTTGACCATGGAGTGACTATGCACTTAGGCTTGGATAACATGCCACAATATTTTGTAGTTGATCTTTAAGAAAAACTGTCATC
Source organism: Rhododendron kiyosumense (assembly GCA_019656275.1). Classification (NCBI taxonomy): domain Eukaryota; kingdom Viridiplantae; phylum Streptophyta; class Magnoliopsida; order Ericales; family Ericaceae; genus Rhododendron; species Rhododendron kiyosumense. The sequence continues at coordinate 5,374 of BPLS01013690.1, read as the reverse complement.
TTAGCTTTGGCTGGTTTGCCTTGCTGTAGTTTGGTTGGTGCTAGTTTTCCTTTACGTGTATGTTCATGTCCTCATTTGGTTCCTACCATTTAAGCATGGGCTCATTTCTATGTTTCAAATACTGTGTTTTCTTATTTTTGTTGGTTGTTGGTGCTTGTAGCTCCGATCAGAGAAAAATATAGAAAATAGACATGCTAACAAGACAAAGCACAATTGTGGGACAAAGTCTCTAGCAGTTAGAGTACATGAACATGTTCGTTTTTTCGTTTATCTCTTTACGTTTGATAAGCTCATTAGCATGCTAAATTAACCTTTTGAATATGAAATAACATCTCAGACTCTAAAAAATGAGGGTCAACTGCCCAAATTGCCGGATTTCTATAAATCCACTCACTATAATGACGACACGGGCAAGTGGGTTGCTCCAAAATGCCAGACTAACTATGTACGTATATCAAGTAATTTTTGTGGATAGAAAATCAGCATTTCAATTTACTTATGTTGTTTCAATTCATAAAAAATGGCAGAAGGAAATGGTACAAGTAGATGCTCAACTTAATCAGGAAGGTGCTACCCCATTAAAAGGGGAGCAGATGTCCGTTACGATGCTAAAGAAGAGACCAGATTATGTGAAAGGACTTGGCTTGAGGCCTTCCTCATCTATTAGGACCACATCTGAATCTGCTCTGAAAGTACTTAGTTTGAAGCCTCCCTCCTCTATTAGGACCACATCTGAACCTGCCACGACCCATGAATATGTGTCATGCCTCGAGATGAAAATAGAGGCACAAAATGAGACCATAGAGAAGCTTGTGGAGGCAAATAAGAAGCAGCAAAACATAAATGCTAGCATGATGGAGTTTCTCATTGAAAAAGGGTACACTAGACATGGTGGGAGTGCTGAAACATCATCTGATGATTGACTGGTTTGTAGAATTCATTTATCCTTTTCAAACTGTTAATGTGTATTTCACTCGTAGTAGATTTCTCATTCAAATGCGGAGACTGTGTCCCCCAAGTCACTGTTGCATGATCTAATTCTAAAATGATGACACTTTTTGACTGCTGTCCATTGGTTTTTGGGGGTGTCCAATGGGTGTTTCTGTTTTGGTGTCTGACCTGAACATGACACCACAGAAGTGTCCGTGCTGCTTAGATCACTACTGTTTCATGTTGCATAGGTTATTGGAGAAGATTCATTTCTAACATCCACTCTAAAATGAAAATAGCACCTAATGAAGTAGAAATTGAGACCTTTTAGGTCAAAAAATTGAAACTAAGACTAGTCCTCTAGGTGCCAGGGAAAACAGGTCCCTCAATAAAAAAAAGTGTGATGTAACGAGTTGAATGCCAGCCCAAATAATTTGTGTCCTAACACAATGACTGCTAGAAAGAGTACCACAGAATGTGCAACATGAATCAGGATAGGCTATTATACCTTCCATTTTGACCCCATCATAAGCATCCTTAGCTGTACCATTGCTAACACCCGTACCAGTTCCTACCTTTGATTTGTAAGTGAGAAAAAGATAATCACCCAATATGAACACTTCAAACTTCATATAAATCTAGAGAGCCAAACAAATGAGTTACCAATATGTGCCCAATCCTAGATTTTGGTTCGATCAACTGATCCTTCTTTTCTTTGATCTTCAACCCTATCCAATGCAAAAGGAGATAAGGGTAAAAAATTAGTAAGTTGCTTGGAAAAGGGGATAGTTTTTTGAAAGGAAAAAGGAGACATAATTTAAGTTAGCTGTACTTGACTTTTGTAGTCATAGATAGTGGAGGCTTTTCTTTCACAGTAAATTTCCCAAGCATCGGAATTCCTGAGGACACACCAAAACAGTTAAAATGCCAAATATCAGTTTTACACGAAAGCCAAAAGATGCATTGTATGACCCCACACACTACTTATCCCAAGATTCTAAGTTGTTTGGAGAGGGGCCAAAAAATGCATACCTATCTCTCTGGCATCTTATATGTACATTGGTTTCAGTTTTGATAAAGACTAAGCTTAGTCAAACTTTTCGATACGTCTCTGGCGCACTAGGAACTCCGTTGTGTGAAGGTACTTTCAACTTTTGAATAGTGTTGGGCTTTAATTGAAGTGTTTTTGATAAAAGACTTAATGCCACTGTTTTCCCTTTCCTAGCTGATTATATTACAAAGGTGGTTCGATAACCAATGTTTCCTATGAATTTAGTATTTTTTATGCACTTTTTGCTCATTCTTGGAAAGCAACTGCAAAACAGTGGTTGAGTCTTGCCAGTTTCTTCAATATGTTTCTCTACTCGTGGTGTTATTTTGGATTATGCAATGGTGGATTACGAATCTTTTGTGTTGTTCATGTTGTGCAAGTGTGTATATAATTATATAAGTGCATATTTGATGGTTTCTTACTTTTTTTTTGATATGTTTACTATTTTTTTTCTTGGCAGCGAGTAAGATCGATGTTCTTTTTGGAGTTCGTAGCTGTGGAAAATGGAATTCAAAGAAGGATACATTGCAAAAGTTGGCCCCGAGGTGGTGTAGTATTTTGGAAATATCCATGATGCTTTTTGAGAATCCTAGAGCATAAGTAGTAAAACTTAATTTATATTTTGTTTCTTGGGGCTAAACTTTGTTTTGATGGTTTGAACCATGATGCCATTGTCATGTAGTTGAAAGGATTTGGCGGATGTTTCACAGTAATGGCAACTTGTTTACTTGTAAACTAACAGATTTTTGCTATTTATGGTTTTGGTTGTCCATGGTTGTATGAGGTGGTGATGGATTTTAAGTGAGCAGGAAATGTATAAAAAATGTTTGCAAGGAGAAATATTCATTTCTTGCAAGGAATTATTTTGTTGCATATATGTAACATTAGTGAGGAAAAAATTTGTCTCTGAAAACATACAATAGGCCGCTTTTTGCGAGGAAATTACTTCCTTGCCTATTATTTTCATTCATGTATATCTAGTGTTTGGGCGAGGAATTCTGCGTTTTTGGCGAGGAAGTTTTTCCTCACCTATTATTTTCATTCATGTCCTGTCTAGGGTTTGGGCGAGGAATTTTGTGTTTTGGCAAGGAATTTTTTCCTTGCAAATTATTCACAATTTGCGAGGAAATTGATTTTCCTCGTACAAAGCTTCTACGACAACGTTTTAGCAAGGAAATTTATGATTTATCAACGAATATATGGTCCTCGTGGTAGGCTGTTCGTGTTGTAGTGTTAGCTTAGGTATACCGGAGGATAAAAATCCTTTTCCAAAACCAAATTCCTTTCTTCTCAAAAATTTCGATAGAATCAATCGCTGATCTCTTTCTTTAACGGTCACAATCTCAAGCAGTCAACAGTCCAAACAACAACATGAACTTCTAAAATCATTCAAAATTCCCTTCATCATGTGAGACATTCAACTGTATTACCACACATTGCGTTATCGTGAATTTTCTCCACTTGGGTTTCCGTATTACCACACCTTGCATTGCGGGCCCTCTAGAGTCTTCGCATTGCCACACCTTGCGTTGCAGGACCCTCAATTCAAGATTCTCAACTCACATATATACACTTGCATTATCAATCCATATATAAGTAGACAACATTTTCCATGTTCATAGTCTTTCATTCATCATCATACAATATAATATAAACACATAAATATGTCCCATTGTACATTGATAAATACCTTAAATTCATGTTGTTCCTCAAGCGTATTAAGACGCCCTTCGTCACATACCGAACTCAAAAATGACCCCACAACACACTACCCGCTAGGTTCTAAACATGAATCTTATAAAACGAGTGCCAAAGAAATTAACCTAGGAAGATCAACAAGACGAAGCACGAGGATACGAGTTACTATGTTATCCTTCGGATCACTAGCCAAACTCACGACTACCCATCACACTCACCACAATGCCTCATATAACGTACGGTACACCTAAGCATCCTTACGATACATTTCCCATTTACAATGATACTAAGATTGTGTTTAACAAGTATCGAAGGGATTGGAATGATCAACGGACCATTGGAACCAGAGTAATTAAATTTAGGGATGGTTTAACAATGTTTAGAGTCTGTTAGAAGTGATAGGGAGTCAATACAATCAAAGGGGATTCAACATTTTCAAAATTATTTTCTGAGCACTAGGTACCGATACCACAAAATATAGGTATTGGCATGAAACTAATCTAGAGAGTAATCAGAGATCAAGGTAACGGTATCTCAAAAATAGGTATCGGAACCTCAAAAAGTAGGTACCGGTACCAATGCATTACAGCACGATTTTGCAGAAAATCAAGAATGAGCACAAAGTCGAAATCCAACGAACTAAAGCACGATTTAGGCACATAATCATCACATAAACTCATAACAAGGGTAAGAAATCCCTACCGCAAGTGATTCGATAGAAACCCAAGCGATTGATCAAGCCTTAGACTCCAAAAACTTCAAAATCAACCGAATCCTCCGCCTCCAAGCGAAACCCGCGAAATTCAAGCTCAACAACATGGATAGAAGGTCAATTGGAAGTGGGTTTGTATGGGTTTCAAGTGGGTTTTGGTGGATTTTTGAGTGAAAGAGGAAGAGAGTGAGAGGGAGCCGAGAGAAGAGAGAGACATCGGGTAGACAGAGAGAATGAGATAGGAGAATTTGATCTCCTACACACACACACACCCTTTTATACTAGCATACACACAAAACACACTTGCACTCTCTCAAGGAATAATCCTATCACATAAACCCCTAATCACATAAATTTGACAAATTTCACATTTTCCTCGATTTCTAGTATTTATAAAACTTTTAAATAACATCCGAAAAATACGGGTCCTTACACGATGACTCTCGCAGCTTTTCTATCTTGTGAGCTTGTTCAGCTGTACAAAGCCCCTTGCGCGCCACATAGCAGGGACCCTACCCTGTGCCACACAGCACCAAACCCCTTTCTACGTGGTAATCAATAGCCACATGTTCCCCATGACCTCTCCACATGTCTTTCTATGGTTGGTTGATCAAATTTTCTTTTGGGTTAACAGTCTTGATTTTTACTGCACCTACAATGATATTTTTTAAATTATATAAAAAATTATAGATTGTGAGATATATACAAGTTTTTGAAGGACACGTATGTTGAAATTGGACAAACAAACTGGGACGGATGGAATAGTATTTTGACTTAGAATAATTGAACCCCGAACAAATAACACTTCATTCTGCCACAAATACATACATGCACTACAAGAAATTTGGAATCTCCCAACGTTTTTTTAGTAACGCTTGAAAAAACCGTCGGTATAGATGGTGAGTAACGGTTTGCAAAACGTTACTAGAAATAGGACTATAGCGACGCTTTCATGCAACCGTTAGTAGATTACAAGACTATAG
>BPLS01013686.1:0-56273 GCA_019656275.1 Rhododendron kiyosumense | reverse complement strand
GGACCTTCATTCTTTGGTCCTCCCAAGCACGAGAAGCAAGATATCAAGTTCAGCCCTTTTTTTGTACCAGAACGCTTGGGTTCAGAAGGGACTAGCTATTCCTCCTTACATAGGCAATCAAGTGAGCTTAGCGATTCCAAGGTGAGTTCTGTTCCTGAAACGGAGTCTGTCTGTTCAGATGGGGACCATGATGATAAGAAGCTTATTGAAGAAGATTTGTCTCAGGACGTAGACCTGATCTCTGATGCTGGGCATCCTTCTGAGCACATTGGGCATGGAAGTGTATCCTCGGAAGATACAGAAAGTGAGGAGTTGGGACAAGCTGAGAAGAGCCACATTGAGCATGATGAGGTTGAAATTGAAATGGGGGATGAGGAAATACATTCTGAAATGGTTTCAAGCTTTTCTGAAAGCAGAGATGTAGCTATTCCTGGGGAACATGACATGGGTACAATTCATCTTAACAAAAGAGCAGATGAAGTTAACTACAGTAGTAGATCCGACTCATCATCATCTTCAGAGGTACATGAAAGGATCTTTGATGAGAAAGAAGAAGTGTCGTCAAGTTTGCAGCCAACAAAAGAAGAGAATGTTATTGAGGAGCCTTCATTGGAAGAATCCGACATCAATACTACGATGGAGTTGGTGGCTGACAGTCAACACAAGGAGCCTGTTTATGATTCAAGCCCAACAGCAGTTCATAAGAATCTCTCTTCCTCCTCTATTTCCTCGGGCTCACAAGTAGAAACATCTGAAGTGGGTTTCTCCCCAGTGATGGTTAAAAGAGTTGTATCTTTTGAAGATAGTGTTACTGAAGTGACTGATCTGGGCATAGGAGGGGATGCTCCTAGTAATGAACAGATTTTTGCAGACTCATCCAATGTTGATTCGGTAGATGAGAATGGAATGATAACAAGTGGAGTTGCAGAGAAGGCTGAGCATATTCTTTTAAGTCATGAGTTATCAGGTGCTGACAAACAATTAGACAGTGGCAGAGAATCAAGAGAGCCTGAATTTGCTACGCATATCGAGGATGCGGCCGACCAAGTTGTGATTGACGACACGGCTCCTGTGGCTTCTTATTCTGAAAATAACTCTTCTGAAGATTTGGATTTAAGTGCTTTGAAGAAGGAACAGCCTTCAGTGGTGGTTTTTGAGCAAGTTTCAGGCAGCCCTGCTGCATCTTCTTATGAAAGTGAAGCAGTAGAAGAGCTTCCACTTGATAAAGAAGTCACTGTTGAAATTAAGCAAGATCAAGTCCACTCATCAGGTCCTCGTGCAAATTTCCATGAAGGCATTGACCAAGAGGGACATGAGGAGCTGTCGTCTCCAGATTCAGAATGTGAAGAAAAGCCCATATATGAGTTGAAGAAACAGCTGCCCGTGTCAGACAAAGCTATGGTAGAATCATCTTCTGAGAATCATGAAGAATTGGTTGTAAGTCATGATAATATTCACCTTGGTTTATTTTCTGAGCATTAGCATTCTGTACCTCTGTTCCCTTTTTCCACTTGTATCATTGTATGCGATCCTTAATTTCTTGAAAATTACCTGCAATAGTGCAAAATGATGTTGGATTACTGTCTTAGAAGCACTCTACTCGAGAAAATTTTCTTCTGTAACACTTTAAATCGTGGACTTCTGGTTGTTTGCCTGTGCAACTGAAGCGATGACTTGATAGTCTACTAGTTTACTTCCGGATAAGACATCAAAGCATGATGTGTCAAATCAGAGAAAGCATCTCAAAGTAGTGTCAAACAGTTATGATGATAAATTACTGAACATGCTTAACATTTTTTCTTAACACAGTTGTTATTGAACTTGCAAACATGACATGAAAATGCTGAATTTAGTGAGAATTATCCATATGTAATATCCTAATTAGCATCCCATGTTTGGATATGTTTGCTGCTTTCTTTGTCTGGTCCCATAATAGTTGCACAAAGGTCTGGTTGAACAGTAGAAGAGTCTTGGATAGGGATGGACGACGGTGTAAAGATATAGGAAAATGCTGACCAAGGGTGGTGGATAATGCATAAGAAGTGCATCGATATCCATGAAAACTATATTGAAATCTGTGATACGTATAATTGTATATATTTTCATGTCTTTTGATTGTTACTATATGCATGCATATAGAGAGAAATTTTCCCCCTTAAGGATGTTATGTAAGTTAAACATCAATGACTATTGGAGATTGATATCACCGGAAATTTTGGTCAAGTGAGTGTCAAAAAAATAGGAATGACAGTAATAGATTTGAGTATATTGGGTTTCTATAATGTGTAAAACCAATTGTTGGTAGAAGATCTGGTTTTCACTCTGCTTCTCTCTTCTTGAAAGTTGAAGTGTTCTCGGTATATTTTAACCACTCTAAAAGATATGTGATTAGTGCATTGTCTGAAGTGAATTATATTGTCACTCATAAACATCGTTTCAAATGTATCAAAGGAGTTCCTCATGTTTGGGCTTTACAACAGCAATCCCACATCAAAGAAGCATGAGTTTCAGTTTGTGAAATCTTGTTGCATGCTTTGCATTACTTGAATCCCACAATAGGCAAATATAAAACCACATGTATGTTATGTGTGACCTTAAGAAGTTAGTTCAGTCATTTAGTAATATTTTGTATGCATATTTGGGTTGTTTAGGCCCAGAACCAAATATGCAGATTTTTTGTGGACCGGCCAGCTCATATGAACTGTAAACGATGTTCGTGGGCTCACGCGCCAACCGCTTTTTTACTTGAATCTAACAATAGAATTCAGTTTTAAGGAATAGTTTGTCAAGATGGGAACTAAGACCGCTAGACGGTTCAAGCAGTTGAACCGGCTGGTCCAGTCTGATTTTTTCAAAATATTGTCTTTCCACGTTATCGTCAATCACAACTTTTAAGATGGTTTAATTGTTAATTAAATAGGCTAGACTGAAATCATAGCGACTCCCGAGGCTCAGCGGCCTGCCTTGGCTTTAGTGTTCATCATGTCCCAAACCAATTTGCCTTCCACATCCCCAGTGAAAGGGAAACTTCTATTGATGTTCTTAAACATGCAATACCATGCCATTCCCTAACCCAAAGAGCAAATTCAGCAACCAAATATTATATCGTGTCACCTCAACTAGTTGCATTGGCCTTAGATGTCCCTGTACTATGGAGTTGAAAAGGGACTCATACGTGTTTACATGGCTGTGCCACTCGTGAACTCCAGGTGGGAATGGTTCTATGCACATGTAATTATGGAGAAGTGTCCTGAATGTTCCCAATATCAATACATGTGCTTGTGTTAGACATAGAATGTTGGTTCCATATATGATGTGCTTTTGAAGGCCCCTTCTTGTTTATCTATGATTGGCCAAAATCGCTGTTTTTTGTCATTCTATTTGTGGTGACATTGGTTCTTTTAGATGGATCAAATTGAAGTATATGTCTACTTATGTTGAATGAACAATGTTAACTGTCACTACTTTGTCAATCAACCAGGTGCCACAAGTGGAGTCTGTTACGGATGTCAATGCTACCAGCAAATTGGACACATCAGAATTCCAACCCAAAAATGACGAACTTACAGCTTTAGCAGACTTGGACTACAATGCCCTTGATGAAGTTGAAAATCTAGATCACATTCCAGTTCAATCCTTCAACTTTCAAATGGAAGCGAGTGGTTCTCAGGTTCATGACCACGATATCATTGAAGAGGCGGATGAGATTAAGGAGATAGATGAAGGGCTGCTAATGGAGTTAGATGCTGTTGGCGACTTTAGTGTGGAGGAATTTGGATCAAACTTGCATAAGATTGAAAACAGGGTTTCTGGAGAAGAGATGAATTCAGAGATGCCTTCTGTTGAGGCCCAATCAATCGAAGAAATTGATTCAAATTTTGAGAAAACAGAACCTTTGGCAATGAAAGCTGAAGTTGAGATAAGAGAGGTTGAAATACCACAACAGAGTCAAATAAAGGAAGAGATCATTGAGTCTGGGATGCCAGAATTTGAAGCACGATCAACCGTAGATCTTGATAAAGCTTTTAGGCAAATGAGTGGAGAGGGAATTAAAATGCCTGTTGTCATCGAGTCAGTTCATTCGAAGATGGCACCAGAAGAAACAAGAGCTGGGCGTTCTGAGTATGAGATTTCCCACGAAGATTCAAGTCTCACAGAGACCAAGATGGAGTTACCAGTTGTTGAGGCAACATCAATTGAAGATCTTGATTTGGCGTTTAAACAGCTTAACAGCAGTTCCGGTTCGCTTGTGGATGTTCCTGACAGTATAGGGTCCACCGATCCAGTGGAAATCGATTCAGACTTGCACGTGGAGAGACAAAATAAGCAGAATTCACTCAATGAAAGGCTTGATGTTTTGGAATCCGACAATGCAGCAGAAACCACTTCAGAACCACATTTTACTGAACCAAGATCAGTTGAAGATACTGACATGACTCTGAAGTCTGATTTTGAAGAACCATCAGGAAAAAACGAGTCAATAGAAGTGGGTTCTTTTGAAGAGATTGAAACAGGCACAAAAGAGCACGGTATGCCAGAAACTAGCACAAGTGGTGTTGAACAACCGGATCATGGAGTGAAAAATCCGACGAGTTAGGTTCTAGCATTACTGATGGCAAAGGCAAGAAGAAAAGTCCGGTAAGTCGAGTTCTAGTGCAAGCTCCAGTTCTAGCTCCAGCTCTAGTGATTCCGAGTAGAGAGTAAAATGCAGGAGGGAAAAAAAAAATAGAGAAGAAGAAAGAATTTGGTTTTTGAGTTTTCTTCTTTAGTGTGAGTTTTGGTCTTATAGTTTGGTTACTATTTGTGTTTTGGTCTTCTAGTTTGGTTACTATCTGGTGTTTTTTGGCTTCAGGTAAGTCCTTAAGTTCTTTATTCCTTCAAGAATGAGTTTTGGTTTGATTTCTTGAAGCATGAAATTTTCTTGGTCATCTGCGGATCGGAACCCAATTTGGGAAGCTTGTTTGGGAAAATATTGTTTCTCATCTTGTATTGTAAATGAACAATGTTGCAAGTTTCTATAAAACATTGTGCAGTTTTTCTTCTTATTTTTCGTCGGAATATTCCTCGTATTTGAATCTTTTGGGATGTGTTTTGGATCAAGGATTTGTTGATGGATTTATGGAAAAGAGAAGAAAATATAGAAGATAAGAAATAATGAAGTAATTTTTGCACCTATAATTTTACAAGGGGAGTCCTCAACTAAAGACTCCTTTCTTCAAAATTAATAAAGAAATTCTTTTTCTTGGAGCATATAAAATGAGGAACCCAAATTGCACGAGCAATAGGCCTTACATGTAAAGTGCCCTGTACCCATGACTCAAAAAAAATTTGCCAAAGCTACATGAAACAGATTTCCGAATGTAAAAGTATTGCTAATTTCCCAAAAGTGATGAGCAAAATATTCTGATAAATGAATAACACGTCCCAGAATCTAATCTAATATCATCTAATCAACCGAAATATTTCTTAGGGTGAAACCTATTCGGTTTGATTCAGTTATTTTTCACAATTGTATGTGTTATATTGATTTCAATAATTTTTATATCGTCCAATTTATTTGTTTTTGGAATTTGAACCACAAAAAGACCCGTTATTTCAAATAAATATCAACAGGCAACATAACTCAGCCTGACCAATGCAAACCAATCCATGGACAAAATAATATCAAAGTAACAACAAAAAATATGTCCAACAAGAATTCAAACAAATAATAGCACAACAAACTCTAAACTAATGTCGAGAAATACTTCCACGCGGATCAGGGGTGCTATAGTGCATCCCCGTTTAGTGCACATGTAAGACAATATATAGCCGTCGATTTCATCAACCAACGGTCCACGTTAAAAATCAATTATGACCGGTAATAAATGATCTTTACCGGTCATAATTAAAAATCATATCTCAACCATTTATTGTCAAGATCGATAGCCCATGTGCGCCCTACAGAGTGCCTTACAGGGCCTTGCACTACAAGATTTTCCAATCCCTTCCAAGCATGCCACATGAGATCTCACTCGCATGATTGTATGACTGCATGTCGATAGTTCGCTCCCCCTCTCTCTCTCAACTAAGGAAAAAGAGAGAATTCACAATTGTACTTCGTTATTTCCTACGGATCTCTCGTCTCGTTACTTCTCTCTGATTGTTACTTCCCAAGTGCCGTACCATACGGCTGAGGAAAACAAAGAAGAACCAGGCTAGGCGACTCCTGTGAGACCTACCATCAAAAAACCCTTCCCCGATCGTCACCTTAAATTGCAAGTGCAAAGTCTTTTTCAGACCCTAATGACAATGACAAACTAACTTGCATGAATCTATTCCAGAAATATTTTCCATAAAAAAGAGTTATCACCACAATATTCATACAAGTCTGAAAGAGATGTAACAAGTAAAACGACTTAATCTTCTCCATCAATCTTAACCTCAACTTCTATCCTAACCTCAACTTTTCGCTTTCGATCCACATAGCCAATAAACCCATGCTTGCATGCGCCCAATGAGATTCCCGCTTCCTCCATCTTCAACCGATGCCGTTGTCGTCTAGATACAATTTTTTGCTCAACTTCCTAGCAAATAAAGCTTTTTCAACTTCTCCCGTAAAGCTGACACGACCCTCGTCCACAACACTACTACTAATGTTATCAGCAATACAAAGTTAAACCATGCCAAAGCACCACAACTACAGCTCATCCCATTTGCCCATTTTTCATCGTTGCTACGTTACAATCCTTCTGACTAACCATATGGAGACAAGGATATTCTTTGTCCTCCTTTGCCATCAAAGTTCTCAGTTGAAAAAATAAGCACTGGAAAAAAAAAATCAGGTTAGCTCCAATCCCAAAGCTGAGAGAAATGGTTCAGAATCACAACGATAACTCAACAAATAGTTCAGGGCATGCTTGATGTGAAGCCAATATTGGGCCCACCCCGGGCTCTGTAATTCAACTGTTCGTTTTCTTTCTCTTGCTGAGAAAGTGACCCACGTAAATATTCAAGTCAATCGGATATCAATCACTATGTGATTGAAACATATTTTTCTTGGGAGAAAACCCCAGTTAAAATGATCAGTGATGCAAATGTGCTTCAATCACATAATCAAAGATGTCCCATCAAACTGAAATTTTACAGAGGCCACCTACTCGACAAGACAAAGAAACTGAACCGTTCAAATCAACTAACCGGCTCAGGTGGGCTCGATATCAGCAACAGAGCATGCATGCATGTCCAAGGGCACAACAGACCCCTGCCCCTGTTTCTGGTTTGCTCCTGGCCCGAGCAAACCATTGTTCCAACACTAAAATTGGGACCGAATCAGGTCATTGCCCTTTACGGCATTTTAGTCATGTATACAAACTGTTATCACAAATCAAAATGCCATAATAGGCACCTGCTTCCTGGCCTTACATGACTAAGATGATCACTGCCTTTGTTTCTTGTGCAAGGGCCCTGTAGAAGATCCAACCTGGCCAAAGGAGAAAAGAACATTCAAGAAAAAGGCACACAATACTCTACCATTACTCAGAAAACAATCTCCTTTCTTCTAAGATGGCATGTGACGGTAAATTTTCAGTATGTACAGAAGATAAGATGAGAGAAAATAGATGGTTTGGACATTTCTACCGTAGGTTAAGTGTTGTAATTAGAGGAGTGACATGGCCACAGTAGAATTGTAGAACTAAGAGGAGGAGGGTATAACAAAATTGACTTTAGAGGCGGTAGTTCGAAAGAATTTAGGTTTGTTGGATATCATTGAATGTGATGCCCTCAACAGAGCTCAATGGAGAAGACAGATTTATGCAACTGACCCTAGTTAATAGGCACTTAAGGCTCGGTATGGTTTTGTTTGGTTTATCCATATGGTCTCATATTCTCAGCCTCTTCCTCTCCAAATCTATGCACAGATGGATAAAAGAATAATTTTAGAGATGTCTTTCTATCTCCCTCCAACTCTTTCTCAATTTGCCCCCTTTTGTTTCTTAAGACAATCAAAGAGTTGACCTGCTTATTGAATGATGAACAATATTGCAGTCTTTGACCTTTTTCAGTTGTCCCAATATTTGCTGCGGTGGAGAATCAATTTTTTGATAAGTACATATTTGCATGTATTCCCAGTATACAGATGTACAATACGTATAGCTAATATAAACTAACCGCTCTTTATAACCAGAATCAGATTTTGAGAAAGTTATACATACTGATCTTAGAGACCTGACCATAATGCATAAATCATTCATCTAAAATATCAAGCAAACCTCATTTCTGTAACTTATAAGCATAGGCATGACAAGTCGCTGAATGATTTATTCCTAAACATAATGCATAAATCATTCATCTAAAATATCAAGCAAACCTCATTTCTGTAACTTATAAGAGTAGGCATGACAAGTCGCTGAAATATATTCATCAAGCTATGACATAGTATGAGCCACAAACCGAAGTGCAGCATGTGCAGGACATATTCCCTGTATGTACAGTTTATTTGGACGGAAGCATTTGGAGGGTAAAAAGTGACAAGTAATGTGGAAGATGGACTCTGGAAAACCAACATTTAGCTATATTAATCGACTAAATGACTACAAAAAGGGGGTTAAGACAAAACTAGGGATCTCTTCTATTCTAGTTATCTTCTAGTGTTCCCAGAATACCGAAATTAGGAATTGCCATGGGAAAAATATCACTTTTTGTGCTTTATTAACCAGTATTCATATTTCCCCTTTCAATTGAATCCTCATTATTACCCCTTCTCTCCCAGTTTTACACCTATTCAAACAAACATTATTTATGTTCTTACAAAGTACCCAAACTTACAAATTTCAACAGAGAGGAGCATGCTTACAAGGCTGGATAATTGTTCACTGATGTATGTCATTGATCGTAACATAGCTTCAAGGGTATCTCTAGTGACCTGAAACTTCACCTCCGTCTCTCCGGAAGGAGAGTTGGTATAATCTTGCAGCTGGAATGTAGAAGAAAAAGAAATGAGAGAGTAGAGAAGGGGGAAAACAAGAAGGGTCTATCACCTGCAGAAGACAAAACAGCATTACGAATTCTTTGTTGACACTTCTACACTCCATAAATACAAGCACGATCAACCCTCCACTACATCAAACACTTCACCCGAAGCTTCAAGACATGCACCTCAAAAATAACATCCAGAAAAGCACCAGAAGACAATCCAGCAATGGGATCTCCAACGTCCACCCTCTCTCTTTAATAAATGCCAAAAGGATAGTTCTAAGACAGTTTGCCATAGAACTTGTGAAATTGGGGGAAAAAGGAGAGCCCTACCAAATTAGGTTTCTCTCTCTCACACTTTGTATATATATGGACAGAGGTACAAGTACAAATATACCCCTACGAAAAAGATACATAACAAAAAAAACCCTAACAATTTAACACTCCCCCTCATGTTAGTGCAAAAATATCAATTAAGCCCAACTTGAACACAATGGGATGAAAAATCTTACTACCAAGCCCTTTTGTAAATATATCAGCTGGTCCTCAAACCTTACAAACAGCATACATATCAAACCCTTCTCAACTTTTCCTTGATGAAATGCCTATCAATCTTGATTTGCTTCGTTCTATCATGCTGCACAGGATTATAAGCAATATTTATAGCCGCTTTGTTGTCACAATAAAGTTTCATAGGACCATCGTCAAAAAGTCTCAAATCCTTCGACAGGGTTTGGAGCCACAAAAGCTCACACGTGCCGTGAGCCATAGCCTTATATTCAGCTTCTACATTGGATCTAGCTACCACTGACTGTTTCTTACTGCGCCAAGTAACCAAATTCCCACAAAAAAAAGTGCAGTAACTAGAAGTGGAGCGCCTATCATCCACTGAACCAGCCCGGTCAGCACCAGTAAATGCTTCCAACCTCAAGTGACCATAATTGGAAAACAAAATTCCTTTACCTGGAGCTGATTTGAGATATCTCAAAATACGATAAACTACATCTAGATGCACTGTACGTGGCTCATGCATAAATTGGCTGACAACTCCAATGGCATATGTAATATCTGGTCTAGTGTGAGATAAGTATATCCAGCGGCCCACAAACCTCTGATATCGTTCCTTATCTGTATGCTCCCCAACAGCTCCACTGAGATGATGATTAGCCTCAATGGGTGAGTCTGCAAGTTTGCATCCCAACATCCTCGTTTCTTCCAAGAGATCAAGAATATACTTCCTTTGAGAGATAAAGATACATTTATCAGATCTTGTCACCTCCATCCGAAGAAAGTATCTCAATGACCCCAAGTCCTTAATCTCAAACTCTTAAGCAAGACGAGCCTTAAGATGGAGTATTTCTTCTGCATCATTGCCAGTCATAATTATGTCATCCACATAGACAATGAGGATAGCAATCTTGCCATTATCTCCCTTGATGAACATAGTATGATCTACCTGACTCTGGCGGTAACCAAATCTCAACATTGCTTTAAGAAATCTGTCAAACCAAGCTCTCGGTTACTGCTTCAATCCATAGAGGGCCTTTATCAATCTACACACCTTCCCTTCGGTTGCAAAGGAAGAGAAACCTGGTGGTATATCCATGTACGCTTCTTCTTCTAAATCACCATGAAGAAATGCATTTTTAATATCGAATTGTTGAGGAGGCCAATTCAAAATAGCCGCACAAGAGAGTAAGGTTCGAATAGAGTTCATCTTTGCTACCAGAGCAAAGGTTTCCTCATAGTCAATTCCGTATGTTTGAGTATAGCCCTTGGCAACAAGTCTCGCCTTGTATCTCTCAACTGTCCCATCTGCCTTATGTTTTACTATGAACACCCATTTACAACCCACTAATTTCTTTCACTCCAGAGGAGACAGTAGTTCCCAGGTGCCATTCTTTTTCAAAGCCATCATCTCCTCTACCATAGCTTCTTTCCACTTAGGTATTATGAATACTTCCTTCCAATTCTATGGGATAAATATGGAAGAGAGAGAACAAATGCACGATACGAAGGAGATAAACAATCATATGAAACAAACTGTGAGATGGAATGTTGAGTACACTGTCTAACTCCTTTTTTATGAGCAATAGGAGCATCAAGATTATCAGAAACAAGAATGGATGGTTCATTACCAGATGAATCAACCGAAGAACCAGAAACTGGACTTGAAACCGGAGTAGGTGATAGTGATTGGCAAGGTGGTATTGCACAGGCCAGCTGTCCTTTTTTCCGTTGAGAAAACTTCTGCAAGTTAGGCAATCTATGCGGGTAAAGCCTATCATCGTCAACATCTCGGCCACTCATGTCATGTTCTGTTTTTGCTTCAGATATGGGTTCTTCCCTAGAGTTTTCCTTCACCCCCTCACCATAACAAGGTATTGGGAAGTAAGACCATGACTCCTGAGTATGGGATGTCAACATCTCTTCCTCCATATTATTCTCCCCTTGAAGAGATGTAGTGGAGAAAGGATAAAAAGAAGTTGTTTCCCAAAAAGTGACATCCATAGAAACAAAATGTTTATGGGAGTGAGGGTCATAGCATTTATATCTCTTCTTGGTAGGGGAATCGCCAAGGAAAACACATTTACGAGCCTTGGAATCTAACTTGCCACTAGGATGTTTAGAAGTATGGACAAAACACACGCAACCAAAAACTTTGAGTGGAAGGGAAGAAACCGAAGAACAACGAGGGAGAAACTCAAGAGGAATTTTAAACTGAAGAACACTGGATGGCATGCAATTGATAAGATAAGCTGCAGTAAGAACAGCTTCGCCCCAATAAAATTTTGGGACATTCATGGCGAACAAGAGAGAACGGAGTCAACGGACTACCTCAGCAAGGTGACGATTTTTATGTTCAGCAACCCATTCAGCTGTGGAGTGCCAACACAATTTGTTTGAAAAAAATGTCGTACTCATTAAGATATGCCCGAAATTGCCCATCAAGGTACTCAGTCCCATTATCACTATGAAGGATTTTAATGTTGGTGTCAAATTGAGTACAAACCATCTAATGAAAAGATTTAAAGCATGAAAACATTTCATTTTTGGACCGAAGTAAATACACCCAAGTGACACGAGAATAACAGTCAATAAAAGTGACAAACCATCGATAACCATAAATAGAAGTAACCAGAGAAGGACCCCAAACTTTAGAATGAATAACCCGTAAAAGGAGAATCACTTCTTTGATTAACAGGAGCATAAAAATAGCGTTTGTGTTTAGCCAGCTCACACGCTTCACAAAAAAACTAACTCCTACTATACTGCTTAGTTAAAGTAGGAAAAAGTTATTCTAAAATCACAAAAGATGTGTGTCCTAATCTACGATGCTACTGATGCAATAAAGAAAAAGCTGAACTCGTATCTGCTACAAGAGCTTGACCCCAATGATAGGGGTGTAAAAGATGGACGAGGTGCAGACTCCAAAAAATATAGACCATGAGTTTTACCGCTGCCAATCATTCTCCCCGTAGAAAGACACAATGTGTAGGGAAAAAAAAAAACAGAGCAATTCAATAAGTGGGTAAGACTACTAACAGAAAGAAGGTTAGTCAAAAAATTTAGAACATGGAAAAACTGAAGAAAGAGAAATGGCTTCAGAGAAATGGTTGGAGAATAGCGGATGAAACATTTCCCTGAAATAGCAAATGGGGAACCATCAGCTACTCGGACCTTATCCTTACCAGAACATGTAGAGTAAGAGTAAAAAAAGATGAAGAACCTGCCATATGATCGGTGGCACCAGAATCTATTATCTAAGGAAGAGAGAAAGATGCAGTATATACACTAGCTGGAATACCTGTGTGAGCAAAGTACGAGAATATAGTGGAAGTAGAAGCCATGAAAGATGGAGAATCAAGCCTAGCCATTAGGCGCCTAAGAGTTTGTAACTCCCCCTGAGAAAAAGGACCACCACTTTGGGAAGTACCAGACACAGGAGCTTGCAAATGAGCACCAATAGGGTCAAGCAACATGTCAACAGTAGACTCCAAAACATGTGCATGAAAACGCATAGGACCACCACCTTTCCAACTGCCTTTCCCATGAGAGGGACGGCCATTTAACTTCCAATAGAATTCCCTCGTATGCATGGTTTTATTGCAATAGTCACACTGGAGCAATTCTTTATCAACAAGACCACTCT
The DNA here is from genome assembly GCA_019656275.1 of Rhododendron kiyosumense. Classification (NCBI taxonomy): domain Eukaryota; kingdom Viridiplantae; phylum Streptophyta; class Magnoliopsida; order Ericales; family Ericaceae; genus Rhododendron; species Rhododendron kiyosumense. Next base: position 43,165 of record BPLS01013686.1, on the reverse strand, counting down.
TATCACCAAGCTGACCCTGGGTACACTTGCCATCCCGTGGAGGAGGAATAGCAACAAAGGCAAAGTGATCCAAAATTGGAGGATGAACCATCGCACTCCGTCTACTCTCCTCCTATTGAATACATGCATAGGACTCTCCTAGAGTAGGAAAAGGAACCCGGCATAGCACCTGCACTTGAATCGGATCATATTCTATGTCAAGACCAATAAGGAAATCATAAATGCGCTCCTTCTCCACCATCTAGTGAATGTAGTGGCATCAGCACTGCAAACAGCTTGAAAAATCCGATAGTAATCAAGCTCTTGCCACACTCCACGCAACTCAACATAATACTCAACAAGAGATCGATTGTGTTGATCCAATCCCCTAAGTTTCTTCCTTAACTCAAAGGCTTGAGCATCATTACCCTTTCGGGAATAGGTTAGTGCCATAGTAGTTCAAACCGTAAATGGAGTATCTAGGAGCAAGAGGGTATGACGAATAGTAGGAATCATAGAGTTGAATAACCAGGTCATAGCCAAAGCATTCTGTGACTTCCAAGTCTCAAGTTCTGGTTCTGTTGGTTGTGTAACAGGCCCTGCGAAGAATTTCGACATGCCACGGGCTGTAATGGCCAAGGTAAAAGAGTGAGACCAGAGCAAATAGTTGGTACCATCCAACTTAATTTGACAAATATCAAGGGGAGAGTTATCTAGAGTCCCAACACAACTCCCCTCATTCTTCATATCAGCGAAAGGTTTTTGTCGATTTCCCAACATATCAACACAACAGAAATTCCAAACAAATAATACCCAATAAACCAAGACTAAACAGCCTTGGAAATAACAACAGCAGCAAACAGAGACCTATTCGACCCCGTATAAACTCGAAATCAACATACCCAGCCTCTGATAAACCAAAGAACAACCTCTGACAGCCCAAAAACCCTGAAAACGCACCTGTAAGTGGTCGAACAGTCACCATACGAGGTCAGAAAGTAAGTCCAGCTGTCGGCAAGACTTGGCGTAGTCGGAGAAGGGCTGGGTGTCGTCGGAACAGTGGAACGAGCACTAGGTGTCATCGGAAATGGCTGGAAAAGGCAGAGACGACGTCGGAACAGTAAGGCGAGCACTCGTCGGAGCTCGTCGGCGTCAGAGATGGTCGGAACAGGTATGGGTCAGCACCACCAACGTCGGAAAAGGCTGGCGTAGGTTCGGCAGTGGTCAGAAAAACGAACAGCAAAAGATACGACTAGAGAACCCAGAAGATACGAACCAAATCTGGTGAGTATAAGGTCAACAAGAGTCGTACGGCGTCGGAAAATGGTTGTTGGTGTTCGGCGAGCACTATGTCTTCATCATCCAGCCTTATCAACGAGATAAATGCTGAAAAGCAACCACCACCTTCAAAGCATGGATCAAAGACCCAAGAAAGATGCCGAGACGCTGCCCAGCATGTACTCCGAAGAAGCAGCAGCAACAAACTGAGCAAGCAAGGCTGCGCCCCTACCAGATCCGAACGTCACCCACAGCACCTACCACCGTTCGATCACACCACCAGCCTCCAAAACATCTATTTGCCATTGGGCCCTGACCCGAGATTACTCAATAGTAATGCCAGCGGATGTTGGAGGAGAACCGGAGCAAGAGGACGATAGGAGTCTCTAGGTATCGGCTCTGATACCATGTGAAATTGGGAGAAAAAGGAGAGCCCTACCAAATTAGGTTTCTCTCTCTCACACTTTGTATATATATGGACAAAGGTACAAGTACAAATATACCCCTATGTAAAAGATACATAACAAAAAAAAACCTAACAATTTAACAGCACTCCAAGTATGTACATGCATGCAACACCTCTAACTCGAATATAAAAATCATACAACCTCTAATCAATACAGTTGTACAATTGGAATGGTAGAACACGAACAATGTCTTCTCTTAATATTCACACCTTGAGGGATATTCCACCAAAACTGCTAGAATTTAGCATCTCACCAATATATCAGGCATCCTAAGGATTATGCCAAAGTTCTGTTCAGCAAAGCACAATAAACAAGCTATCAACTGATATCAACCAAGGGAAGGCAACATCTCAACTGATGTCACACTATTGGGTTCGATGAGTGTGACTATGGCAATAATTCTCTTTGGTCTTCATTTTCTTTGAGGTCACAGGGCTTGGATGGCAATTTTTTTGAAGACACGAGGCACCGTGGTTCATGAGTAGGGCTGCAAACAAGCTGAGCTTTGAAGTGATCGAGTGTTCAACATTAGCCGAAATAATCCAGCTTGAGCTCGGCTCATTTTTACTAAATGAGCCTCTATATACGAGCCAAGTAACTTGGCTCAGTTCATTTACTACACAAGCTTAAAACTCAAGCTCAAGCTTCAAGCTGCTCATGAACAGCTCAATTCTTTTTCAACCCTATACGTGAGGCAGAGGGGTGGCTGAGCCATAGAGGGAAGAATAGGGACAGCTTCGTCTACAGGCGTGGTGGCTTTGGAAGAGGGAGGCTCTTCGCCATGTCATCACTAGCGCAAGTAGTTCTCTGGGATAAGTGGGCCGAGTGCCAATTAGGTTGAAACGTAGAAAACGTATTTTGCTAAAATCTATCCATAGATACAATGAACCATTAACTGGACCATATTGACTCAAAATGAAGTACATTAAGGACTCTATTGACCAAATGGAAAGAATAAGGACTTAATGACAGTTAGTGCATTCTTAAGTAACTAGTATCCAATCTTACCATCTTGAAATATGTAAGCCTACACGAAGTTACACATTAAGAAAGAGGCAAAAGTTTAAGGTAAAAGTTACTTTGACATTAATTATACAAATTAGATCTGTTGTTGCGATGCCAGCTATATTGTTTAAACTCAATCTATGCTGCTGCATTATCCATAAACAATTTTCCCATTGTGCATTCTCTTACATGAATACATGTATTAATTCAGAACAATCTTGGTATTGCAAGTAATATTTCTAGTCTCAAGGATTGTTTCAGGTCCTGCCAGCCTTCCACAAATAAGCTGATCTAAAGTTACACTTGAGTCATACTTCAAATATATATGAGACAAAGTTCTGTCACTCAGAAAAACATCTCAGTGTGTTGGGTCAAAAAGAGATACTAGGCACTTCACTATTTGAACTTTTGTAAATCTGATTACCTTAAGATTAATGACAGCCACTCTCTTGGTCGGTGTTTTCTTCTGACTCTCTAATTTCCATGTCATTGACTTGAGCCGTGGTAGAATTCCCTGCAGCAAAAGAAAAATAATACTCTAGATAAGGAGCTCTAGTGAGCCTGGACATAGCTGTTCCTCAATGTGTTAACAAGCAAGTAACAGTTTCAAACTGGGAGAACTATATAGTTCCGAACAAATAAATACAAAAGAAAACTAATCATACTCGTGAAGTTGCAACATCTAGTTTACTGTCTAGGTATCAAAATAATGAAAAAACTTGGATCTTGTGCGAATTACAAATAGGAATATAGAGTTGCTAGCTGTCCACTAATAGATGCATTATACCCTGTAATGAAGTTTTACTGAAGGATCTTGCTGCACAACCAGACATTAGGTTTATTCATAACAATGAAAGAAAACCTTTAATTCATTAAGCAACTGATTTTAGCATTAGATCCATAAATATAGAAAGAATGATTTAATTCATGCAAATCAACCAGGTCTCATAACCACATTCTGGCGTTGCCACTAGTCTTTTGCAAGTCTGGATAAATCACCCAGTATCCGGGACGTATGGTTGCATAACCAAAATACTTGGAGAAACTAGCACAAAAGCACTAAACTGAACATCACGCAAGAATATGAGGAAAAAATGAAGTTGTCACTTTTCCATACCAGATTGTCAGTAGGACCAACATCACGTTGGAGCGGGATGGAAATCACATGTGATGCATTAGTTTCAGCAGTAAGTGGTGTTGAAGCCCCAATATCATTTTGACTAAATCGATTAAAGGGCTCATCCTGCCGAGGCCACAAAGACGCAAAAGTTTCTGACGAGAGGAATGATCCGACAGAAGGTAGCAAGCCCGCATTGACCTGGTGGGAGATGCTAGTTCTTGGCAATAGATGCTGGCAGAGCCACACAAGGACATTGAAATAATAAGAGACCAATAGGAAAAAAAAATAGTCAACTAATAACAACCTCGTATTCAAGAAAAGCAAAGATAACTTAGAAAGGGATGGAGGAGCAGGCACAAGGGTGAGATTTCAAAAGCCACTACAAAATTACTGCCCAACCAGACTAACTTATCTTCCAAGATTATCCTACATAAAAATATCAATTGTTTACCCAAGTTAGGCAGTTCAATAAAAGTAGGACTCTAAAAAACAGCGGAGCTATTAGCTTGAACACAATGTATGATCAGCTGTGCAGCACTTCAGAATCATTTACTCCCTCCTTCCCATATTGTTAATCCACTATTCTATTCTTGGATACCCTAAAACACAAGTCCTCTTTGAAAAGTCAAAACCATTTCGTATGTCCAACCCGGATAAATAAATAAAAAAAACCCAAATGATATTTTCATATAAAACCTAAAGGCACTGAACAAACATCCATGGCAACTTTGACTCAAGCACAACTTCTAAAAATTGCGTTAGACCTCCAAACATGTCCACAGGTTGTCCTACCGAATCCCAAGCATGTTCAACTGAGATAATATAACAGAAACGATATTTTGCACGTTTCTGACACTTGTCCAGGCAGGGCGCAGCATGTCATGTAAGTATCCCAAGCATGTCCGACAGGAATATATGAGAGCAGTAGATGTGTCTATACTTCTTAGTGAATGAGGATAAACGTTTCCCTTAAACATAACAGAACACAGTGGACTTTAGGTTGTTTAGTACCAAAAAGTGAGATAAACTTGTCAGGTACTTTGGCAATTCTCATTGTATTCTTGTTCAGTCAAGACTTTTCAGTAAGGTAAAGTTTCAACAGCTTGATTGTTGGAAAACCAAGTGATCCATGGAGCCTAGCTCAATCAACTCAAATAACATAACAAGCTGAGTCCGAATACAAATGCTGATCTCGCAACCCTAAATATGGCTTTGCTCTGTTCATTTGCATCACCACATTCATTGTCTCAATCCATGTTTGATGTTTCCTACTGTTTCATTTGGTTCCAAGTTTTTTAATGATTCTAGAATGTGTTTTACCTTGTTCTCGGAATCTGAGAACTGTTTGAAAGATCGTTTGAGATTGTCTCAGACTCAAGTATGCTACATATGCATCTGCCACAAACACAAAATGTCATGCCTATTCATCACAAACAAGTTCGAAAGTCACCTGCTCTCCAGACATTTCCTCTTTCCACTGATTCTGATATTTTTGGAATAACAGAATAAGATTGCTTTGCAGATCAAGAGACAGATCCGGAGGAAATAGCTTCAAAAAATCATCATCAGTGAAGTTCTCATGTACACATTTTCTCATAAGCGAACGTAGGCAAGCTAAAACCTACAATCAGAATATGCATAGCTTTAAATATGCCAAAGCTGGTAAAAAAGGTCAAAAGCAAGAAAGTTGCTAAATGGACTACAGAGCTTGGAAGAAAAAACAAGAATATAAGAAAAACTAGCAAAACTTGCCAAGTAACCCATGGCCTGAATTTTCCAGTTGAAATTTAACAATATATATTATACGGCACCTGGTGCAACCCAAGTGTACGGACATTGTACAAACATAATAACAGAAGAAATTCAAAGCGATCTGATCATTCCAAAAATTTCCTTCTTCTTTCTTTCTTATTGGTCTAAAGTTTGTATGTGTGTGTCCAATGTTAGCCTGAATAAAGCGGGTAGCTGCCCCACTGCCCATGAAACTCCCAACCCCAGTAACGGAGAGATTCAATCCCAAGCCTATGGAATTACCATTAAGAGACTACCAGCTAAAGTAGGTAACATCTTCTCCATAACGATATTCATCAAAAGAAAAAAGAGAACTTATGTACGAGGGAAAACATGACAAAAAAGAACTCAGCAAAACCATTGACACAAAATTACAACCCATAAACACCGTCCCCTTCCCTGGAACAATATATGCAAGGAGGCAGTAAAGCCTTAACATGTAAACAGATCATTTCACACCTTCAACAAACCTCCTTTCCTTTTCTGCCCAGATGCACAAAAACAGGATGAAAGGAACCAGATACCAATAGGGTTTCTCTTCCTAGCAAGGCTCATTATAAAAGTTCTTATGCTTTCCTCAAAGCCTTAGGAAAACCCACCGTATATTAAATACAAAAGAAGAACGACTCTATGTCTCTTTTTCTTTTTTCTTATACCTCAGGTGTCCAGGTGTCCAGATTAGTTTACACACACCTCAACTAATCTAGGGAGACTAATCCCACCATCCACTAGCGGAGAGCCCACTTAAAGCCAAAGTAAAACCCATATGGACAGGCCCCCAAAGGAGTTGATAGCACCTGAGAGGTTTCGAACGTGACGTCTTAGGAGGGAGCAAACTAAGCCTCAATCTTGACCACCAAGCCAACCCTTTGGGGTTAAGAGTCAATTGTCTCCACAGCTGGTGATGTGAAAATTGGTTTACAGTCTCTTTAACTTTGTACACATCTACAGCAACTTTTAACAATTAATTCTTTCTCCGCTATATTTTATTGTTTTCAAGCAAAGGAGAAAGAAAATCACTTGCCTTCGGAGAAAAAGCACCATTTCTTGAGGCCAATCACCAAAAGCCATCCTCCCTTATCTTCGGAGAACAAACCAGAGCACTAGATATCTCCAACTTGTCCAACTTTCAATATTCCACCAGCATACCAAAGTGATCCATAGTTCCATACTAAAACCTCAGATCAACACATAAGATCACCAAATAGAAATCTTGCCTACCCCAAGACCAAATGCTCCAAAGTACATTTGAGCATCCCCATATCATATGTCATGCCAAAACCAAAGTAGTTGACCATGCCCTGGTGATAATGACTCCTTTTATCTTTCTTTCCTAATGGGTAGGAGGCAGAGAATACATGTGCATTCAGCGACAACTAACACAGATTTCTGAACCATCTTCACTCTTAAATCTAGAGCTCTAAGCAAATCGAACAAAACCGGCACTATTTTCTGAGCACTCTCAGATGCCTTTCCTGCCCTTTCCAAAACAAACAACAATAACAGTACCTATCTATTCCCCAACCGATGGGGTATGACAGAGAAGGCTAGAGACAAACCTTAGCTTTTACAGTAAACGCACAAAGTGGCTGCTCTCGCACAGTTTTACCTCTAATTTAGTACCTCCAAACATTGAAAGCACAAAGTTGTTGCTCTCAGAAAGTTTTACCACTAAATAGTACCTCCAAACATTGAAGAACTCAGATGTGGCTCTCAGCCCATCTGATTGTACCCCTTGCCTTGCAAGGGGAAGGTCGGGGTTCAAGTCAATGGAAAGACATCAAACCCCTTTGGTTGTTAACACACCAATTCACCGCTAACCCCCGATGAACATGCTGCCATGCCCCCAAATCAAAGCCGGAAGGCATCAGAGACACGGCATCCTTAGAGACCAATTCAGTTTCTTTGCTCATTACCTTACTTCCTAATACCCAAACATTACCCAAAACCAAGAGCCACCAAATGATACAATAAAATCAAATCCAGATATTATCGCCATTGTAATAACAACTTACTAGTGAAGTACATACATACAGGGAAATATAATTAGAGATAGGGAGAGAGAGAGATGGTGGGTATTTTACAGGGTCGACTTCCCCGGGGGATGGAAGATTGAGCAGAGACTGAAGGGAGGACTTGAGGTGGGGAGGGAGGCCGGTTTTACGCGTTTTCCATAGGGAGGTTAGGAGGTTTTCGAGGTCTTCTTGGGACTTGATGGCTGATAGGTTGTGCAGTTGCAGGTACAGCACAGTGTCTCCCTCCATTTTCCTCCGCTCTTTGTTTCTCTGCTACTGCCGCTGCCAAAGGGTTTGAAAAGAAAATACTAAGAGCCCGTTCTTTCCGGAACACCTTCTTACATAATAATTACTTAATTCACATTTTCAAACTCAAAAATAATGTAAATGAAAAATAATTTTTTAATTTTTTTTACACATTTATAAATATCTCAACCTTATTGCATATTTTTAGATTTCAATAAGTTTATCATTTTTTAGCTTGAAATTGTTTTTTTAAAAATTGTTTTTTTTATCATTTTCAATTTTTTGACTTTTTTATCTGAATGTTAATTTGAATTTAATGCTTTGTTTTTTTTTTAAAGAACTGCAAAAAAGAGCAGGAAAGGGCGATTAGAGGAGCAACCCGCTTGGGCGTGACTATAAAAGGCTCTCTCGATCTACCGTAAAATGTCTGGTTCGAATTATAATTATCTTCCAAAATGACAAACCGTCGCCCACGGTATCACCAATATACTAAATGGACAAATAGCCCTCCACGCAAGTCCCGCATTGGCGGTACTTGAAACTGGGCGGATCATGCACGTGGAGGGAGGAGCACTTAAGCGCACTCACCCTTGCCATCCAGGTTGCCTTATTTGGAACATTGAAAAATGGAAGGGAGAAAAAGAGAAAGGTCAAAAAAATACCCTTCTTTATTTGGTTTGAGAGAGAAAATAATTGCACATCCCTTTTCCGATAAAAAAGACAAAAGAGAAAATGACAAAATATGATTCTAAGCGTAGTGAAAATATTTCCTTTCTTTCCTCACATTTTCCTTCCCTTCCCTCACTTTCCACAAGTTAAAAAATAAAGCATATTTTTCCATTCATTTGTTTGGTTCGAGAGGAAAAAAAGGATAAAAACACAAAACAAAGTACTGATAATAGCACTGAAAATTTTCTCTTTACTTGTCACATATTTTCTTCGTTGTTCATTTTCCTCGCTTTTCACAAGTTTCAAGCAGAACGTCAAAAAAAATCACCTTATAAATAAAAAATTAATGGCTCATTTGGTGGATGAGAGTTTAGGTAGACAATGAAGAAGAGTAGATCAGTTGAAGTGCATGTATAAGTTATGATGGGAATTAGATAACGAGGTTTCCCACTACCACAACATGCACAACATACTCTTGTGCTGGTATTTCATTGGTTGTTCAATAAAAAGCTATTTTACAACAATCAATAAAATAATGACACGTTATCATTTTGTGTATATTATTGAAATAATAGATTTATCCTTAGCTTGTACTTAGTTAGGGTACAATTGATATGACTGGATAAGTTCGAGTGGATAAAAGTATAAAATGTTATAAATTACTTGGTTGCCCTCATTGAATCATTGCATTGAAAAAAGAAAAATCATTTGAGGGGTAATTCAGTCTTTTTTTCTTTTTTTGCTCATATTAGCTAATCCTAGGGTTTGAAGTATTAGCTAAGACCCCTTCAAGGAATAAGTTCTTCCCTCCCCCTTTCGCCACCTTCCATGTCTCACTATAACAAATCTTCTTCCTTTTGACACTCTCTTCCTTCTCTAATTCTTTTCCTTCTCCCCCTAACATACAGAACCTAAAGTATTTAACAAGATAAATTCTACTTTCCTCTCGCTTTCTTAGTATATTTTGTCCAAGTTTCGAATACAATGCAAAATTTATGCCGAGCATAATTCGCACGACAACACAACCACTTGTCTTCAATCTATTTAAGTGCCATATTTTCACTTACGCGAATTAGTTAACAAAATTTCCCTTTCGATTCCACTATTTTTGAAATTTTAAAAACGTTTTTTGTACAATCCAAATTAGTGTTCCTAGCTAAATGTGTTTTGTTTATAGTGAGAGAGGAAAAAAAAGAGTTATATAGAGAGAAAAGGAGATAGAGATAGACAGAGAGAAACAAAAGAGAGAGAGAGAGAGAGAGAGAGAGAGAGAGAGAGAGAGAGAGATTGCGAGCCGCAAACGTGCATGAAAGGCATAGGAGAGAAAGAAAAGAGGAATGAGAGAAGAGGTAACAGATAACCAACGTGAAAGAGTTCGTTTTATTTTTTATTGTGTAGTAAGCATTGATTGAATCTGTTAAAGTGTTTTGATGATATTTACATAATAAGATTATAAAATTATGACATAGAAATGTTTTAAGACTTCATTCTATTAACAACTTTTACAACTTGTTTGGTATGCGAGAGTTTGCAAGAAAATAAAAGAAACGGGGAGAGAGCTCAATCCCTCCCTTGTTTGGAAGAGGAAGGAGGCAAGAGAGGGTGAGAGACAGAGGGAGACCAGAACCCCTCCCAAGCCTATTTCCGTTTCTCACCAAAAGTGGCAAGATTTCGTGAGAAAGGGGAGCGTGTGGTCCATCCCTCGTCGGATCGTCGTCAACGAATGGCTGTGCGTCATTGGAGAAGAGAGAGTATCAGGTTTGCCAGAGATGAGAGGGAGAGAATTTCAGCTCGTTAGAAAGTCACCAGAACTCTACCAGTCGCCTATGAGAATTTGATTTCTCACTGTTATTGGGATGGGAGGGTAAGAAATCACACACCTTTCTTATCTTTTCTCACTAATAAGGGAAAACACACCCCTTTCTTTTATTTTCTCACCCCTCCATCCAAATGGGCTGAATTTTCTTCAATTTTGTCCTTATTTGATTTTTTTACACGTTTCTGGGTTTTACACTTCACTTTTCTAGTTTTCGTTTTCGATGAATCAAAAAGGTAAAAAAATGAGACGTAAAACTCAGAAGCGTAAAAAAAATTTAAATAAGGACAAAATTGAAAAAGTCCTAAAAGTTGCTCAACAAGGTTCAGTCTCAAATTCATTTGAACTTTTTCTCGAATTGTGTATCTCTATCATTCATTAAATTGTGTCTCTATCATTCATTGAAAATGAATAATGATAGAAATTAGAAAGCATTTTTCTTTTTGCTCCCAAACAACCATAGTGCGGTAATCGAAAATGTAGAGCGTCTCCCATAATATTGTCTTTTTATTTAATTTTTCTCACATGGAATGAATTTGGAATATCATCCTTTTATTTATTTATTTCTCACATGGAATTATATTTGGTGGGAAAAATGCAAATTATGAACAGAAGAATGCAAAAACTAACTCCCACAATAACCAACAAGAAATCACAACAAGAAATAATTTTTTAATCACTACAATTTCCCAACTAGTAATAGAAACAAAAAGGAATTAGGGGTTTAGGGGTGCACACGGTCCGGATTGGTCTGGTTCTTTAGGAAATCAGTAACCAAACTATTTTAAAAGGTTCTAGAAAATTGGAAACCATAACCTAACCAATATATGCATGGAACCTAACCAAAACCAAACTGCAAAATCGGTTCGGTTTCAGTTCTATCCAATAAGCATCCAAATACTTATTCACAAAATATAAACTCATAAAATTAAAGAAATAGGAAGATAATCGATCTGCTGGAATAGGAAATGAAAAAAGAAAATAAAAGTTTTCCTAACAAATGAGATTTCATCTCTAAATAACTTAAGTTTAGCTAGGAAAATATTAACCTACCAAATTCAAATACATATATAATTACACATATATGTATTTCTATTTTTATCTTAGTTTTAAACGGTTTGGTTCAGTTCTAACCATAGTTCGTTAATTGAGAACCAATAACCAAACCAAAATTAACGGTTCTTATTTTTTTGGAACCATAACTTGACCGTAGAACCGCAGAACGGAACTAAATAGGATGATTCGATTCGGATCAGAGTGATTTTGTGGTTTGGGTGGTTTTCTTGAACATCCCTAAAAGGAATACATGCATTAAGCCCCATTTCTACTATCTTTTTCAATATATAATTTATTGTCAAAAGTAAAAAGTTGTTTCTCTCACATTATTTTTGTTTTCTCATCTAATTTTGTCTTTTGACTGAGTCCGGCTCCTCTCCAATCCTCTTAAAATTGGAGGATCCTCCAATCCAATTAATAATGCGACACATGCAGACTATTACATCTAATGGTCAAGAATAAAAGACTCCCCTTGATATGAAAATCACCTGATAACTTTCCTCCTCTTCTTCCCTCTACCACCACAATAACCGACCACTGCCAAATTGCCAATCTCGTCTCTTTCTTCCCTCAGCCATCGCCATTAATGACCATTGCCTCTAACCTCTCTTTAGTCCCGCTCCCATCTAATTCTTCCCCCGGCCTCCTCAGACCTAGACTAAAATAAAAAACCCAAACCCACCATTAGATCTATCAAATTTGTTATGAACATAGCTTAAAATTCTGAGATACAAGTGGAGAGGTTTATTGTCTTCTCTATCTCTTTCCCATTCTCTGCCTCGTTTCCTCTCCAAAACCTAACGAACTCATCCTTAATCCAACTCTAATTTGCTATGTGATTGAGTTCATCGGTGGCAAAAGAATCCGGAACAAATATTCAGTTCTCAAACTGTTTGATTGGCTGCTTATTTGGAAAGGAGAGAGGAGGAATGTAATTATGTGTGCTCAATCCTTTGGCTTTTTAATGAGGTGGATATAACGTTAAATCATAACCATTGAATCTAGATTGGAGGATCCTCCAATTTTAAGAGGATTGGAGAGGAGTTGGACTCCTTTTGACTTCCCCTCCATTCATCTTGTAGACTTGTTTTTTTTTTTTTAAGTTATACAGTACCGTAAGGAAATTGATTTATACATTCTTCCAATTAATGCAAACATTTTTTTTCTTTAGCATTTGAATTTACGGAACCGTCCTTGAAATTTGTAAAAAGCGTATACATGCAGATACTGTTTCATAAATTCACATACCAAAAGACAAAAAAAAAATGTGTTACATCAATTAAAAAAGTGTAGAAATTAATTTCATAATCTAATCAAATCAACTTTGACCATAAGGTAATACAAGAAGTACTAGTTCATAAATTTTATAGCTTATTGAAAGGACTCCTAAAACATTTTTCCTCTGGACAAATAAAATTGTAGTACTACTTTGTTTGACTATATTTCCCACGAGTAAATTCTAGGTTTGGATTCTACCTCCCCGTCTCTCTCTCATCCACAGACCTTCTCTCCCTCTCTCTCTCCCTCTCTCTCTCTCTCTCAGCTAGTTCGGGCGTGCTCTTCTCACATATTGCCAAACTAGGGTTTTCCCATACGTGCAACAGGACTCATCGATCGGCCTTCGAAACCCTCGATTCCAGTCGTCCACGGAGCTTCTTCAACTGCATGCCCCTTTCCGGGTAACCAAATCTTTGCTTTTTTTACACTGCTTGTTCGTATACCTAACCCTTTTTCCCGTTTCCGTTTCCAGCTTAAAGAAACTACCGTTTTTTGATCAGTTGAAAAACGGTATTTTACTAGAGAAATACCTATATTGCCTTTTCTATTTTGTTGAAATGATTTTTCATGTGTTTTATTGGTTTTTGTGTTTGTGCACACGTATAAATGTTGGTCAGAGAAAGTTAGGGCTTTTATTTTCACTGAGCTACACAAACTGGTCTGATTGTTTTCGTGTTTGTCATTCCCATGGGATCATGCTGAAGTAATGGTTTACGTACGAGGAGTAAAAGATATTAATGGATAGGTTTGTTGCAGATTAGCTCTTTCTAGCTGTTATTTGAAAGTACTGGGTTATTAATCCTGTCATAGGCACACCCGCGCACGTGCACACGCCTCTTTTTGGCCGCAAGTTCCCCACAGGCAGGGGGCGGGGGTTTGCAATAATAGTTAGCAGTACGTGCATTTCTTTTCCCTATATGTTGTCTCTCTTTTGTGCGGATTTTGTTTTCCTTTTCGGATGTTATTCTTATATATTTTTTGCATGTTCCCCTTTCATATGGTTGATGGAACCTCTGAGCTTCTATGCAAGTGTTCTCTCTCCCCCTTTATCTGTGTATGTGTGTGTGTGTTAATATAAGCAAAAGTTCTGGTACTCCTACCATACAAGATCTCCAATTATCCTAAAGCTTAGGCTATTACGTAATGACCTGAATATTTTTAATTCTCTGTTTAATTGTCCAACCCTAAACATCTTGGATGTCAAGTTGTGTCCCAGACATTAAATAAGGGAGATATGGGTCTTGGATGGTGTCAATAAGGAAGACTTGGACGTCCGCACGTAAAGCCCGAATATGTGCTCGCTGCAGAGGCAGCTCAACAACTATTGAAAGGTTGTCGATTGAACACCCCCCAAAAGGACATTTTGGAACAGGTGTAGTAATTTCAGTTTTTTCATTTTTCAAACACCCGGCCCAAAACTAGTTTAACACTGATCCCAAATAGTTGAACCCATCCCAAAAATAGTTGAACACCAGTAGCGAAGTTACATAAAGAGCAATTGGTGCATTCGAATGAGAGATCAGTGGATGAATGATTGCTTGATTGCTTATATGGAGAGCGATGTATTTGATACCTTTGATAATGAAACTATAATACAACGGTTTTGAAACATGAAAACTCGTCAAGGGCAATTGTAATATCTCATGTACTTTGCTGTTTCTGGTTGGCAATGTTGATATTAATAGATAAATTTATGAATATATAGTTGTGGTTTTTAGAGGTAGTAGAGTGTAAAGTATTTATGAACACCCTTCTAAGCATTTCTTGAGCCGCCACTGGCTCACTAAACCTAGAATTCTATCCAGTGTCAAGCGTGTTCTATAGCTATCTTACTTGGATCGCGGATCGCTGTGGTACAAGAAACGGGAATGTGGTACGCTACCCCATTCAGAATGCAATACAATAGGGGTAGGTTTCTTCGGATCATAAATAGGGAATGTAATACGTTGTCGGAACATGGAATGCTTTTTTGGATCGTCTTAACAAGATTACACATGTCTACCTTTTGTGTATGTGTTGGGAACGGTGAAGTCTTTGTTTCCAAGTTACATCTAAATCAAAAGATTTGTATTGTATGATCTTATTTTCTTAATTAAAACGATAATTTAATTTCTTAATCAATAGAGTTACTAAAATAAGAAGATTTATGTGAGAATGAATCTTGTTAATTATATAGGTATAAAAAGAAATGAATCTCTGTGAGTGGGCAAAAGAATAAAGATATATTATTAGAAGGCTTTTCCCTTTTTTAGTGTGTATACGTGATTTCCAGCTGTGATCAAGAGGTGGGATTAAAGGGTGTAATCAGGTGTGGCACACCTAATAAGAAAGAGTCAAATTTAAAGGTTAAGAAATATACTGGTTACAGGTGGCACATTACTGGTGGGGCGAAAAAATAGACAAACTAGTTGTGCCCACAGGATAATAATCCTTCAATAGGGTTTATTATAACTTTATCCTTCAAATAGTGTCGCCGTCTTCCTCAAGTCATTCTCGACCACCAAGAAAAGGGGAAAAAACTGCAGGGAACACATCGTCGCCAAGCACATACACGAGAATACATCATCAATTGATCCCTGGTAAAGGTAAGTTTCTGACCATTACAGCACTTCGTTTCACTTTTGTTCTACGTCATTGGATCGATGCAATGGCCTTTCCGAAACACGTACGATATGCGATTGGGATCGGACGTTCTGGATCGCAAATCGCCAGGGCCCGCGGGGGTGGGGGGAGCATTTTATGGTAACCCTGATCTCAAATGTATTAGGTTCAACACATGCACGCTTAAAAGTCAACAAAGGAAACGTTTTAACCCACATGTTTCAAATTCTGGGTTTAATATGATGATATAAATTTCCAAGGATACATCCCCAAATGAGAACACTATTTTTCTGTGGTAAAAGTTTCCGATAGCAGGCACTCTTTGCATGTATTGCCAAAGGCTAGGGCTGCCTCCAGTCTGCCCCCACCCAGACTCCAATGGATTGGGGACTACATGGGTATTGCTGTTGTAAAAACATCCCCTAATAAGCCGGTTTTCATGATTATACTTGGATCTTGGAGAAAGAGATGGAGTGGAAGACCTGTGAAATCTACAGGAATCTACAAAACCTTACTGTGGTGCAACCTGGTTCAAGATTTCTTATTTTTTTTTTTTTCCCCTTTCAGGTTGCCTTGTTCATTTACTTTCTCCCGTTGTATCTCTCGCTCTTTCTAGTGTACTGTGGTTGTGTGGGAATGACACGTGCAGATGCATTGAAAAATGAAGTCTAGGGCATATTGGCGCCTTAACGACTTAGGTCTCACAAATATATTCTGTAACCTTTGTTACTGCATTTTTTTTAATAATGTCTAAGATGTAAATTTCCAAATGACTAATATTTCATGATAGTCCAAATTTAGGTAAAATCAGATACATAAAACTAGATTAAATTGTTGTAAACAAGAAATTCAATATACAATCTGAGCACGATTAGGTTGATTCATATATCAAGACACTAGTCACATAACCCAATTTGACTACCAGAAAGAGAAGGTAACACCTAGGGTGTTTGAATTTGAGACCTGAAAACTGGACATTGGGTACTATTCTATCTGTTTGACATATCCATGGTCAGTGAATCAATCTCTCGAGGCCGTCTGACCTTTTTAAAATCCATGTTTGAAAATAACTTTGAGTTGAACGTTGATTTGTCATTTGTGGAAATTTAGGGGAGCAGCCATATTAAAGCATTGTCTGAATAAGATGGGGCCCATTTCCAGATTACCCAAATTCAAAAGGCTAAGCATACAGCCATTTAGGTATCACGAGACAGTACTGCAACTATTGTAGAATGGTTCCTTAAGCAGGCTGCTAAAGAAAAGTTACATTTTTTAAACTGAACCTGTTACAATGACTTGAGATGGTTTTGCTTCTTTATATTCACTTTTGAATATCTGGACTGACTTTATGCATGAATTCATTCCAACTCCTCTTTCATTGTTGCAGGGACTTTTAAATGTTAGAATTTCTCGGACAGCAGAATGAGTGACAACGTTTTTGACGGACAGATATTTGCGGAGAAGTTGTCAAAACTCAACAGTTCACAGCAAAGTATTGAATGTATCCTTGCTTTAGGAGAAAAATAATGAGCCCTCAACAATGACAAGGCTAGAAATATATTGATCATTTTTGTACAACAGGGATTTTATTATTATTATGAAGTAAAAATTCAACTTCCTAATCTAGCAGGAATGGAAATAATAATTTCCAAAGTTCTACGTTGTTGATATTTGATTCTATGGTGTCTGCCTATTTTAAAGGGCACATTTCCACACTATTGCTGGGGTATACTTCTATTTATACGTTAAAGAACTTTGCATGCTAAGCTAATGTTTAATCTGAACATACATTGATTCTCCTTCCGTTGTAGATTCACCGTGTGGCTCTTTGTAGTCCCAAATTTCTGGACATGATTCACGAAATACTGTATTCCTTTCCATAATATTGGTTTGCAATCCTTGTGAAATCCACTCTACCATCTCATAAGGGTGTACATGTTAATAGTGAACTTGAATACACACTGATTTCTCCTTGCGTGTATATATTCTATGTGTGCCTCGTTATATTCTTAAATTTCCGGACATGATGGACAAAATAGTGTTCTGCAATCCAAAATGTTGTTTTTGAATGTCCAGTCTATCATTCTTTCTCCATAGTTGTCCTGTTGTTTTTAAGTGGTCAACATAGTCCTTAACTTTTGGATATGATAGACACAGTATTGCGAATCCCAAATATTGTTTTGCAATCCTTTATGGTCCAGTCTTTCAGTCTCTCTCCGTAGTTGTCCTTTTGTGTTGGGAGGTAACTTAGCCCACCATTCACCAGTTGTCCTTTTTTATCAAGTGGTCAACCTTGTCCAATGTGTGTATTAAACTTTCCATATTACTTACCCTTCCATGTTCACTGCAAATGCAAATAAGTATGTTTATACAAATCTGATTTTCTTACCCTACACTTCCTACTACTTCATGTTTGTCAATTTCCTATACCACCATTAATATAGGATGCTTGTAAATGCTCTAGCTTGAAGCTGTTGCCTCGCATGTTTTAGCAATAGGTCTACTTAATCTATTAGGAAAGAGGATGAACAGTCCATACCCACGTACTTTGTGTTCCTCCTGTAATGACTTCTATAACACGAATTGTTGTTCAAGTTTTACTTTGTTCTGTTGAGGGCACACATGTTAAATTCCTGTATTTCCTTTGCATAGCTCATAAGCTTAATGGTGCAAATTAATCCTTAGCTTAAGTGTCTTCTCTTTGTTTTCTCAGGTTTCTTTCTCTTGTGTGTGCTTATATTTGACTAATGTTAAGGCGTTTATGTGCTTCATAAATGCATATGTACAGTAACTCGACACCGAACTCTCTGCCTTTGTGGTGTGGTCTGTCTGCAAGTAATTAGATGGATCTCAATTTGAATTGTTAGAGTTAAACGGACAGTTGTCCGACTTGTGTCCCTTGAAAGGCCCATCGACTTACAGGAGGCTCTATTTATTTTGTTCAGCTTTTTGTTGTCATGCTTCAGATTGTCAGCTTCAGCTGCTGGCATTTGACCAATGTAATCAATTTGGTTCGGTTCTCTGGGTCTTGTCTCAACTTGCATCACTGAGCTAGGCTTTCATTTTCTTGTTGGTAGTAACTTGAAATGAAGATTACATGGTCCCTCTCTTACCTCTGGGGCATCCTTAGGAATGATTACTAGTTGGTTGATTAATGATTATCAACAATGTACTTCTCCATCCATATGCAGCGACAATGTACTTGTCCCACCAATATGCAGGTAACATGTGCTTCCTTGGCACTTTCTTTTGTAGAAAAAAGTAGGCAGGATTGTGTGAAAGAAAAGCTTAGTACTGATTTTCTGTGTTATGGAGTTGCATTTTGTTGGGTGTCTTGGATGCACAAGTGCTTTCACTAAAGCGGCATTCTACGGATTAGAAGCACCTGAAAAGCATGTTCCACGTAGACGCTCTTATGAAGAAAAAGGGTGTGCTGCTGTTTCTTTTGGCCAACTTAGAATTCTGACTCTTGATAATACATGCTTCTTCAGCACTCGGCAGTGTTGGTCAGAATGGTATGTGTCTGATCTTGTAATGAGAAAAACGAGTAGGTTGTTGAAATAAAGTTTACCTGCTGAACTGTGGAATCACATCTTATGCCTTGATAGGTCATGAAGCGAGTATGTGAAGAAGGATAGGTATGGCCGTATGGAGGACCACTCTCCTTCTAATACCAAAAAGCTCTTATATTTGAAATACCATATACCTATCGTGACCATGTGACTCCACACCCCAGTAGTCCAAGCCCAGAATTTCTTCTTAGTACCAAAAAAGACTTAACTGACAAAATATTAGAAAGCGCAGGGAACATTTAAAAGATTGATACCTCATCCATAGATAAAGCCAAAATGTCCACACTGAGAGTTGACACTTGGTGTTATCCTACAACAATTGGAAATTCTCTATCATTTCAGTCTCCATGTGTTGCCGCTTTTCTATGTTTACTTTTTTCTTGAGCTTCGTATCACCCCACCCAGAATGTCAAAATGTATTGGGCCTGACTTGCTAATACTTCATTAAGGGTTGTGCTTTAGTGCTGGAGCATAGTGAAGCTTGCTGTCATGAGATCTTGCAAGCAAGTCACAATTAGTTCTTCTGATATAGTTAGTGTTTGTTGGTTTTTGAGGTGGCTCAATCATATTGAAGATGCTTAAAAAGTTGTACTACCTCGTGAGTCAGTTGTCTACCATATATAATGTGTGTGTGTGTGTGTGTGTGTATATATATCAAAGAGTGACATATTTCCTCTTTCATTGGAAGTATTTAGTTAATGTTCATTGTTGACAAATTGCTTTTGTCACTGTTGTAAGTTTTGAACTCTTGATCAACGTGTCTCACATCTGCACACAAATTTGACGAAGAGTCTTTAGGCATGTTATTTTGATTAGTATTTCTTTTTATGTGTTTCTTGTTGGGTGAGTGCTTTGTTTTCGTAATAGAGTGTGTCATGGCTGTCTAGACTGCCTTCTTAATGACATCCAGCAAGGTGTCCGGTTTCTCCTGTTGATGGATCTCAGGACTAGTTTTTCTTCGTTCTTTTTCCTCAAGAGTTTCTGCTCTCTAGTCTGCATCACAATGAAAGCAAAGCTGATATCACTTTCATTGTCTCTATGGTTTTCACAAGTCTAGAAATTTGGACCCAGTTTTAGCCAAAATCTGGAAATTCTCCAGTTACTCTGGAGAATCACATATCTTTGTTATCCTAACTAAAAAAACTGCTGTTTATTTCCATCATTTAAAAATAAAAAACCCCCTGACATTGCCCAAGTTCTCCTTTCAACGACCCTCTTCCACATGGTGTTAGCTTTCATAGCATGTTCAGGCGATTGTTACGAAGACAAGCTTGGTTAAACTAAAATGAACCTCTTCGCTGCGTTATTCATTGTTATATGTTCAAGTTTGTTAATGGGTTATTATGAGATGTATCATGTACCACATTTTTTCCTTCTCTTTTGTGTTGGATTTTTTCTTGCTTCTCTTCTATGAACAGTGTGTTATAGTGTGGCATGCTGCATGCAAGGAGTCCTATGTTCCTACGATTCAGAATGATTTGGTTGATGAGCAAATGGTATCTGTTCTTTTGATTTTTGGAAGCATTTGCTTGTACAAGTGATATTGTTAATTTTCTTTGCTTTTGAAGTGAGCATTAGCTTATGTTAGCAGTTTCTATTGTGTCCTTTTGAATATTATGCCTAATGTTAAACAACTGTTTCGATGAGCTTCAGTTTAATTGCAAAATGGGCTTATGTTTCCTCTCACCATAAATAACTTCTTTTGATAAAAATCTTGAGCATATTAATAGAGTAAGTGTTAGATGTCTGTTTCAAATTACTGCAAACTTAGGGTTACAAGAATATCTCGCCACCAGTGTGGCAAAGTTATCTTCAATTGGGAATAAGTTGTTCAGTAACTATTCCGTATTCTTCTTCCTGGGAAAGATTGTTGCTTGGCTGGTTTCCTTTTGTGCATTTGGGCTTATCTCTTATGTTTGTGTGATGGGTACAGTATTTCCCTTGACATCTGTTAGCATTATCCCGTCTGTGCATTTCTCATAGGAAGAAAGCTAGACAGATTGTTGAAACTTGGGACAAAGCATTCAGTACAGCTCAGCGAGATCAGCGTGTTTCTTTCCTATATTTGGCCAATGATATCCTGCAAAATAGTAGGCGAAAGGGCAGTGAGTTTGTCAATGAATTTTGGAAAGTCCTCCCTGCTGCTCTGAAGCATGTTTATGACAATGGTGATGAAAATGGAAAGAAAGCAGCCTGTAGACTGGTAACTCCTATTCATTTATGAAGTATTTCTTTCAGGTTCCTGATTTGGAGCACAGAAGACAAAGCTTTGACATAATCAGAATTCCTATATGTGCAATTTTTTCCTGGTACATAGATACGCATCTGATATACATGCTAATAAAATTTACCAACTTCTCTGATAGTTACTGCAAAGAAAAGTTTAGTAAATTTGTTTCTTTGTACAACAGAACTCACTCAATCACTCTAAGTTATCAATTCACTTTTTTTACCTCCATGTTGTTATCGTAATTTTCTTAGTGGCTAATGAGTTATATTAGGGTTTTGCATTAACTGGACGATGGGCTTCCTACTAGCTCTAAGGTTCTTGCTTTTGTAATGAGCTGATGCCATCTTTAAGGCCCTTGGCTCATACCACGGGTTTGCCCTTTGCACATTCTGTAGATTGGTGAAGAATCACTGCTTGGGTCTGCAATGATGTGGTTGTCTGATTTGGGAGATGTTTGAATGTTCTGCCTTTTCTTTTTTCTGAAAGACAATTGGAAGAGAAATGCACTTTTTATTTTTTGGTTAGGTAAGAAATATGCTCATTACTCGCAAGTGTTTTTGTGCTTGTGGGCTGTCTGTTATTTAGGAATGTAAATAGCGATGAGAACTGGGCAAACAAGTCAAAACCTCCGCAAGTGATTTGATCACCATATCATCTAAGCAATCGACTTAAGATCTATCGAAAATTTGTTCCCCAGATGTTTCCAACAGGGATTTGGCCTCCCTATCCTAGTGGCTTCCCTGCTTTGGTGAGGTCTAGAATCTCTACAATTTCTCAATTAACTAATAATAGCTTTTATAGGCTGTGGATGTTAGAGCTGTAGATATGTACTCTTCACTTGACGTATTTTGCTGTATTTCTTTCACCCTGCCTTTTTCCATTCATTGCTTGTGACCAATTTCCTGCCATAGGACTGAACTGTTGTTCTCTGAACTTTGACGGGAAGAAGTATTAAAGCAATTTTAACATTTTATGCCCCTGCTTTGAAACATTAATTTTCTATTGCTGCAGTCTTGTTGCACAATGTACTATCTTATACTACTGCCAATTCTGGCTATGCTTGTTACTTTTATCCCTGATTATGCCTCCATTTTTACTTTGCCATTATGGGACTGGTGGGCGAACAATAACTAATTAGGTGAACATATGGGAAGAGAGGAAAGTTTTTGGATCTCGGGGTCAGAATCTTAAAGATGAAATGCTGGGTAAGCATCCTCCTCCCTCAATCAGCAATGGAAAGAGTTCAAATCCTATTAAGATAGTGAAGAGGGATTCACACTCACTAAGAATCGTAAGTATTTGTTACATATATTTAGTTTCTTTTTCTGATTCACTTTTCTTTAGTTTGTTGCAATTTTCCCGCCGAGAACTGTATGTTTACCTTGGATCATATCAAATCTGGTTTATCATGTTTTCAGAAATTGGCTGTTGGAGGTATGCCAGAAAAGATATTAACTGCGTTTCAGTCGGCGCATGACGAAAATGTTACAGAAGAGACTGCTTTAAACAAGTGTAAAGCTGCTGCAAGTCTTGTAGGGAAAATGGAGAAAGACGTGGAAATCACTTCTGCTCAAGGTAAGAATTATGCTTATTATCCTATAAAATGAATCATGTGGTGACCCAGATGACAGATTATGTAACTTCCATAGCTATGCATGTGAATATCAGGGAATTATCCTCAATTAGGCTCGTCAGATGTTTAGGCATCTTACATTTTCTGACCTTGATGCCCCCTTTTTAGTAACCGTGTCATCTTAAATTGAGTGATTACGATACTGATCAATGTTCCCCGATTGGCCATTATTATGTGTTTCCTGCTGGCTGTTTGCGCACCCCATCCATTTTTTTCTCTCTCCACGGGCACTATGGTGTCGCTGTATACCGTGATTACGTTCTTGATCCCATTTCCAAAAGCTTAGGCTTTTCGGCTATTTTGTTGTCTACAATTTAGTGAGTTGCACGGCATCTATTTTATGTCTTCATATGTTTATACTGTCTGTTGCAAAGTTCTTGGAAAACTTCCTAAAGGTGAGATTTGGGGACGAATTAAGCGTATTTTGTCTTATTGAGATTCAGTTTGTGCTCCTATTATGCAACGCTGTTCACATTTTTGGGTCAAGAGAGTTTTATTCAGATCTCATGGGGGAAGTGGCTGTGGCTGTTGGCAATAGAGAATAATAGATGGTGGAGGGGGTAGCTTCTGGTATGGCAGTGAGTGGGTACTGGTCTTCTCTAGACACATGTACGTCTCATGGTAACCTTTTAGAAGGGTTCTAAGAAAGGGCAGGAGAAGTTTGTGGGAAATTCTTGCGAAATGGAGGTGAAATGAAGATTTGTTGGGAGCTTGTTGTCCTGTACATCTAATTTCCATCTTTTCCTCTTTCAATCAGGCAATCAACAAGGATCGTTATTGATTGATGAGATACAGGAGCAGGAAAATATACTTGAGCAATGTGTTAGTCAACTTGAAAATGCTGAAGCAAGTAGGGGCGCCTTGGTTTCTAACCTTAAAGAAGCCATTCAAGAGCAGGTATGTTTTCATCATAATTGTGAGTTCTCTAATCAGCAATCACAATCAGTAGAAAAATATTTCACGGCTGTTATACCAAACTTATGTTTCAGGAATTGAAGATGGAACTTCTTCGGACGCAGTTGCATGTAAGAATTACCATCTTCATTCATTTCTATTTCCTTTTCACGTAGCAAAATGACCCAAGAAGGAGATTTGGTATTCATAACTTCTGGTTCTGGTTTTGAAATTTGATGTGTGCTTATGTCCAGCCACGGGTTATCTGTTCGAATGGTTACCCGTCTTTTCATTTTGTATTTTCTTTTTCTCTTTCAGTTAAAATGATAACCTTGCAATTTCCGGAGGTATCATTAGTAGAAAATTATTTCATGCTCTTTCAGTTTTGTCAGAACACCTGTTAGGAGGGAAATGTTACAAGTTGGTGTAGACTATGCACAGGGAAGCCATGCTGGAAATGGGGTTGGTTATGATACGAAATCGATCGGAACTGCTTGGGGTTGTTACCCTAAAAACATCAGGTTGTTGACCATTTGATATGGTTACTCACCTTTGAGTTATGTCACTTTTATCGCTTGGACCACTTACCGTAATGACTTGAGCACATTGTGTCATAATTCCTACCCCATCGAGTTGTAACTCGGGACTGTGGGAAACATGGGCAACTTTTTTTTTGGCAGTGTACCCAAGAAACTTTCCCTTTTATATCCCAATGTTTTCTCCAGAAACTTAAAAACAATCAATTTTTAGTGTTCCCAAATTACATGTAACCTCAGGCTGTCAGTTTGATTGTACATTCTATATCTTCCAGCTCTGATGTTGGATTTGCAATGTAAATTTTTGTTTGGACATATCAGAAAAGAATATTGACCTATAGTTTTGACTTTTGAGTGTCATTTTAGGCATCACAGAAATGGAGATTGGTGTAGGATAACTATCAAAGAGAAGACGCTTATTTGTTCAATTTTCTGTTATATACTCCTGTTTTACTATATTATGAAGAAATTGTGGCCGAACGTCTGAGTCTTAATTCTAGAAGTTAAGGTTGGGGCAAAACAGAATTTGGAAATCAGCAGAGTCGCTAAGCATTGTCATGGAAACGTTTTTGTACCTCTAGTTAAGTCAAAACCTGTATATGTATCTTGAGGCAGAACTAATTTTATGAAACTGCTGTATTTGACCGCTTCCTGCTTTGTCATCTTGCATAGAGTCATAGACCATAACGGATTTGGTTCATTGGTGGATTTAAAGTTTCCAACCATCAGGCTTCAGTTGCTACATTGTTGTAGTCCTGAAGTGCTTTCTCTTGGAAAAAAAGAGAAACGAATCTAGTAATGCCTTGTACTCAAGTTCAGTGTCATTCATTCTTCCCACTGGAACCTTACTGTTCATTTTATCTTCATGAAATCCCCAACTTTGTAGGCAGATTTCATCATCTCTTGGAGAGCTTTGCTCTGTTTGTCATGTATCCGTGTCCTCGGAAATTAGTGATTAATTTAAGAAGCTTTTACTGAAATTGTAAAATCTACCAACACGTCCATTTAGGCTTTTTAGACTTGAAGTCTTAAAAAGTTTTTCTCCTCCGAGTTCTACCTTATTCTCACTTAATGCTGTCCATGGGTTTGTTGGAGGTGTAGGAGGGTTCAGATTTGAAATGAATTCGAAATATAGAGAATCCTGAATAATGCTTTGTAAAATGATTGCTTACTGTCAGCGAGGGTTCGATGAGAATCTTGCTGGGTGAAAGAGCACAGAGCTGGAAGGAACCTTGGCAGGGATGCTCTCCTTCTCAGCTTACTCTCCCGTATGGATGTCTCTCTACCAAGGACGAGAATTCTCTTTCTACAAAGATGTCTCGCTCTTTAGAAATATCTCTTGCTCTCTTGGGTCCGTGCTGACCAATAAAAATTCGAATAATGTCCAGTGAGATCTTGTGAGGACATTCTTTTTTTTACTGTGCAGCCATGATGCTCAGGATACCTGTGGCCTCAGGACTCTCGCAGTCGCAGATATGACTCTTTGAGTACTGAGCAATACCCCGTAGTGTTCCCCTCCACCAAACCACAAGATCGCTTGCCAAAAGATAATAAGGTCATGACCTGTTTCGGTCTCTCCACTACCGCAACGTGCAAGGTCATGACCTAGCTTGGTCTCACGACTCTCACCAATACTGCTACCGAGCCTAATGGGCTCCTTGGGTCCTGCCAGTTGACTGGGGCAGAACTCATTGTCTGGGTGAATCACTTATAAAGTACTACCTCCGTCCAAAATAAATGTCCGATCCACAAAACGAGGACTTAAAAATAATACGTTTTCAACAAGAAAAAATTCCAACTTTTTCCATAAATTAAAAGAAACTCATGGATATCCAGTAAATTGTTGGAAAAAGTTTGATTTTTTCTTGGAAATTTGTATTATTTTTAAGTTCTCATTTTGTGGACCAGACATTTATTTTGGGACGGATGGAGTAAATTCAAGTCAGCCTTCATAAGACACCAACTTAACAACAGAGGGAGAGTGCTTTGCTCTTCTTGCCACGGGTATGTCCCAAGTGCAGGCCCTAATTGCCCCCTTTGTTCGGGATGTCTGACCTTCGTGTAGGAACAAGCATCACAGTCTCTGTTAGCGGTCCATTATTTCTCTAAGACACTTAACTTTGGCTTCACACATTGAAGGATTTAGCTTCCTTTTGGATCTAAAGTCAATTCCGCAACACGGATGGTGTCCGTCACTCTCTTGAACATGAGTGGCACTTGTGTCTCCCGTGGTATTAGTGGATCCTATGGCACTTAGTGTTGCTACATGTCTGAATCTCCGTGTTTCAAGACCTGTTTCCACTTCCCTACAATGGGTTTGTGATGTCAACCTTGATGTGAGAAGCTTGAGTCTCCTTAGTTGACTTGTTGACAAAAAGAAAATTATTAGAAATGTAAATGTGTAGAAAATCCATTCTTTTAATCCATATTGAATTTTTATTTGCCGGCATAGTTTAAATATCAATATTTTGTCAATTTGATTGATGGTGTCAAAGGAGGGCCCTTACCTTGATCTCTGCCCCGTGTAACACGTACATTATCAGTTGCTGTATCCCTAATGGAGATGACATTCCTAATCTTAGATGAATTGGAATCTATCTCTTAGAAAAAGATCCCATGAAAATGATGGAGGAAATAATGGATAGTCAAGGAAGCGAATGCTTAATATCATGGCACTTGTGCTCGAGTCTCATAGTTATAGTGTTTTCCACGTCGGCATATGAATTCCATGGTTTGCAATGTCTCTTTTTACTCTATAACTGTTGCCTTGAAAACCCCTTCGATTCTTGGATCTCATTTATGATTTATCCTGATACCACTCATTTGGGCTACTAACTGTCATTCATGATTCATTAACTTTTACCCATTCATATCAACTTTGTCTTGGCCGCATTGAGTAAATTTTGTTTTGTTTCTTCTTCTTTGACACCAACCCCACTTGCATATAATTTTCCCCGTTATTTTTGGTAAACCTCCCTATGATTTGCATGGTGAAACAACTCTTATCTTCTTGCATGGAGGTAGCTTATGATTTACTCTCCCCTTCCTGAAAGATTATCCCATCTGCAAGACGAGAACTTAAGAAAATGCATTTTTATCAAGAAAAATGCAATTTTTTTTGATCAATTAATAGAACTCATTGATATTTAGGCTTGAGCGGCAAAAATTGATTTAATTTTAGATAAAAATGTATTATTTTAAGTTTTCGTTTTGTGGATCGAACAATCTTTTGGGAACGGAGGTAGTATTGTGGACAAGCTTGCTCACGTTTGTTAAACAGTGGTTGGTGACATTTTTTAAAAACTCACTACTGTATGTCCATAAGTTTCATTTTGTGGTTCTTGTATTGACAGGAGTATCACATTTGTTGTGTTGATCAACACTTTCTTTGTATGTGGCTTGCTATGGACAATAATTTCCTTCCCATTTACTGATTAAAGCTTCAAAACTAGTGCAGACACATCGTTCCATGACCCACGTGATAGATTCACTAGTGTTAAAAATTTACCTCGCATACATGCCAAACCGAATGACAAATCTTCATTCCGTTTTGTCCCTCTAAATTTGGTCGATTAGTCACTCGATTGAGCAAGGAAAAAATAATAAATTAGTTGGTCTCAAGCTGCTACATACTTAGACTGAAACACCCCTAACTGAAATGGTTTAAAACTATAATCGACCTTCCATCCCTTTTTTAGTGTGAAACTAATTTCGTGGGTTTAGAATTTAGAACAAACTTGTCACTTGTGCCTCGTTTTTTTTTTATGGACCATCAAGAAGTTACGTAGGAGTGCTATTTTCAATTTTGTGCTAAGTTAGGGTTAGTTTTCAATAGCTTTGAGTGTGTATAGATATGATAGTTGTACTACACACAATTCAATTGTGTGAATGTAGATGCTTCATCTTTCTATGTCTCCTGCTGTGGCTGTATCCCTGTTAATTTCAGAATTCCTGCGTCATGTAGCTGTGTCCACGTCTGTTTCTGTATCAATGTTCGTGCTTCTTAGGAGATGCATGAATGATAGAATGGAATAGAGTAACGAACAATGTCATGGTTCTTTCTGGCATAGGTCATGAATTGTCTCTTGCATGGTGATGCAGTCACGTCTTGGTCTCACGTATTGGCTAACCCGCTCAGGACTAAATATGTATCATGAGAATGCTTCAAAGGTTGGTTATACGTTTGAAGACATCTCTGTAAATGGCACTAGATAGGACTTGCAAAGTCTTGTCCTTTTTGGCGCAATTCCTGAATCCCAAGGTGGACGCCTCATTGGTGCGTGCTATCAGAACTCAAGGTACATATAGTATTGGGGGAGTCGGACATAGAAAAATACAAATGGAATTCAAAGAGGGGATCAAGTAAAGCACGAGAGAGGGAGACATCGCAGGTGAGACTCTGAGGCGAGTCAGAGATGTCCCAGTGGTTAGGGGGCTTAAGAAAATGACCATGGGAGCGAGTTTTGACAGAATGAAAAAGGGGTCTGAGAGAATGAAGCTAAACTGTCTGAATCGACCAAACCACCTACCACATGGTAAGATCTGGTTATCGAAAGAGAGATTTTGTTTTGGTTTACACACTGGAAAATCCTATAGCCACAGTTCGGTTTGGAGTTTTGAAGTCTTTAAGTCTTGGTTACAAATCGAACCACTACTGTTTAATTGTGTTGTGAAGTGAATGGCTTCACCAGTAAGAAAAGTTTCTATTAACGAAACGGTGCATCCTGATTGGTAGAACAGCATGATTCTTTCTGATTGGTCAAAATGACTCGGTGTTTTCTGGTTGGTCGGCGACGCAATCGTTTAGGACCTTAGTTCTTGGTTTCATTCATTCAGAAATAGAGAGAACTACTATTATAAAGAGTGAAGAAAGATAATTTGAGAATAGATCAATCATATTTTGGTTGGTCCTAAAGACCAATTCTTCTCTTTGCTAGTTCCTGAAGGAACTATTTTTTCTATCTGTTTTTTTTGCTCGGTGAGAGTCAGCATTGCTAGTTTTGGACTTTTAGTTAGTGAGGTTTGAACTTTTGTTAAATGCATGAGAGTACATGGTGCCTATTACTTGGCTACCCCCACACTTGCTCGTCGGTGATGGTCAATATTTTTTCTATATTTGTTGTTCTGTGGGTCCTTCATTTCTTCAGGTTTTACATCAAATGGTTCATTATTATTCTAGACAGATATTATATCTCCTTTTCTGGTTCAATTGCCTCTGCTGCCATTTTTTTCCTTTTCTTTCGATCCATACCTGTTACTCTCTTTGCTTTCTGTTTCTTATGCGTCCAGCTTTGTTTGTTCACGGACGTGGTATCCCTTTTAGTTAGTGAAATTTAATGCAAAAAGTGAAAAGAAGAAGGAAATTAATCGAAAAATTATGGCTTTTTGGATTTTTTATATGAAGAAAGAAATGACCTTGAAACTGAACGGTTCGTTGTGGTTTAGTTTCACTCTTTACAGTGGTTTCATCTTATATATCTTGATTCTTGAATCTTCAAGGTGGTTTGGTTCATGTTTTTCATTAGAACTGCACCAATCTGTACCTTGAACACCCCTAGTAAAATAGCTATGAGGCATCGACAGATATAATTAGTGGTAGGTTATACCCATGGGTTGCAGGGGTCAAAGGCTATATTGTTGTTACTTCTTAGTGTAATTTTGAATTGGTTCGGTACGGGGTGCTTCGTTAAACTTTGTGAAACTCGAAACTGCTTGATTTGGTTTAAGTTTTCATTGGTGTCATTTCTGTATGCTCAAGCCTCAAAGACTTTACGCTGGTGGAGGATTTAGGGGTGTGGAGTCTGTGCCCCCTAGTGTCGCTTTTAGATCAAAATCATCAAATGCATGTCCCTCCTTTCCTTGCTATTGTTTTTTGATGATTTTTTGGTGCTGTCTTAATTGAAAAATTCAGAAGAAAAATTGCTGTCATGTGATTCCCCCTGCATTATTAGTTAAAGTTTAGTAGTTGCTTCATGCGGATAGACAGTGACGCAGTCCATGGTTGTGCAGGTCGCTAGAGGACACATTGAACATTTGGGTAATATGAAGCACATGCTGACGTCACCCCGTGTTCCTGCATCTCTGGCTGCTGCTACTAACCAACCGACGGAATCCCCTCTTGTGCCTTCGCCTCATTCAACCGCTAATAACCAACTGTTGCAACCTGTCAATTCGTTTGCAAGTGTAAAGACTAGCGAAGAAGAGAACAAGAAAGCAGCAGCAGCTGCTGTTGCCGCTAAGCTTACTGCTTCTACATCCTCTGCACAGATGCTTACCTCCATTCTTTCATCTCTCGCTGCAGAGGAGGCTGCCTCCAAGAGTAGTGGTGCTCTAAAATCAGCTGGATTCTCCTCTAGTTTACCCATGTTTCCCCCGGAAAAACGACCTAGACTTGAGAATCCATTGCCTGTTACAGATGTCAACAGTAATTCTGACATGGGTGGTGGTACAGGGTATTTTACCTCTCTTCAATCCATTCAAACAAACCAGATGCAATCTCCATTTCCACCCCCACCGCCACCACCTGTTCCTTCTGGAAATTCCTCAGCAAACCAATTTGTTCAACCTAGTGGTATGATGATGGGGGTTATGCCTTATGCGTACGGTGCTACTAGTCTGCCGCCACCTCCGCCTCCCCTGCCTTCGCATATAGCACAGCAATTAGCAAGACCGCCCCTTCAGCCACCACTACCACAGCAGCCCCCGCCACCACCGCAGCAGCAGCAGCAGCCGATGAATGGAGGGTACTATCGGCCGCCAGGTATTGGTTTCCAGGGGCAAAGTCATCAGCCAACAACACCACCACCAGTACCTCGGCAATGAGTTTCTTCTGTATTGGGGGATAGAGGGGTACATGTAGAGCTCATTTCGTTATGTACATTAATAGGTGTCTTTAGTTTATTGTAAGAATTTTTTTGCGTATTTCATTTCCTACAGTTTTTACTTCCCCCTTGACGCCTCTCCCCCAGTCCCAACTTAAATGTGCTGCTTTGTAGTGGCAACAGATTATGTAGCTGAAGTGTAACCTGTCTGTAAAATACCGGTGAAGCAATGGTTTAAGTGTAGGGAAGGGATCTCGGCTCTCTGAAACCAAAAAAGGAGCTGTGAGGAGCCGACCTTAAATCTACTATCCGAGCTACAGTTAGTAGGTGTGCTGTATTACTTTCAGCACACAAGTAAAAGTGGGGTCAAATGCTCTGTTTAACAGTGTTCTGTAAGATGGTTGTAACTGTGGCAACTGCATCTATCTACACAACTTACTTTGAGAAGCAATTTTGCTCTGTTTGGTTATGGTTTTAGGTTATTTCTCCCTTGATGTGCTCAGGGTAATATTTTAAACTTGAAATAGGTTGACAATTTTTTGAACTTGTTTTATTGGAATTATTTGGAGAAAGCATTAAAAATAGATTTTCAAATACTTGAAAAGCAGGTCCTATAAAAAATGAACCAATGTGAAAATGATGCTTGCCTTTTTTAAAAGCAAGTTCTATTTATTTTTCAAGCTAAACTGATTTCTGAAATGTATTAAACTTGCATACTAACCCTGAAAATTCCAGGTTAAGAAAGGGATTTGTGTCTCCTCTAACCTAGGACTGATTTCCAGTGGAAGGTTCACTTGGCGCCAACGACCCTTTTGTCTTGGATGACTTTAGATTCATAATACTCCTAGTAAGTAATATCCCCATAATATCTTGAATTACCTTAAATTCATGAATATTTTGCAATACAAATTCATAGTTTGGAATTCCCAACTTCCGTATTGTGATTCAGAGTAAATGTTATGTATGAATTTTTGCTTAGATGTTATGAATTTTGCAAATAAATGTTATAAATTTTGAGTATACAAATATTATACGAAATGTCTACAAAATATTATGATTTGAAAGCGATTCAAGAACACCCACAAAATAGGGTTGTGTATTGTTGCTTAGTTTTCCTTCGTTTTTCTAAAAAGAAGAGGAAAAAAAGAACCCCAATGGCTTGATCAAGTAGGAATGAGAGAAACAATAAGCATGTTTGTCTTTTATGAGGTTACACGTTGTATCCCACAAATTCTAAATATTCATTGGAGGGTTTGCCTGGCCTTTATTTCAGGGCACTAAAATTACTTGATGTATACACAAGCTCGCCCGTACATCCGTCTCAGAATCCTATGGGGAACTGACAAGATGAGCATCGATGGTGCACATATCGGCGCGCGGAAACCACTTTCAAGTCCCGTATAAATGATTCCATCACTTCGTTAATTCTTAACTATTTTCTCAAGTGGCCCCGTATAAAATTTAGCTCAATCGAACAGCTATAAGTAGTTGATCCAATGTAGTATTACTTTTTTATTAAAAATAGGTACGTTGCATATAGACTTTAATTTATTCAATTGAGCTCATTTTTAACTACCCCTCTTGAAAAAATATTAACAAAAATAATGATTGATATAATCAGTTGTCCAAATTCGTTTTATATACACACTCCTTCAAAACTTCTTCTTCCACCCTCGGACCCTCGCTCACTACTCCGACGCCCTTTTTTTCTGCAACAATGGCTATCTGCCATAACAATGAATCCACTCTCAAGCTCATCTTCCCATCTCCTCCCACAACCTTCTCAAAACCCTACCGAACCACAAGCATCAGATGCTGCACAACATCCTCCATTGACGCAGCCCCTCTCAAAGCCCTAATCACCGACCCCTCCCCCGTCTTCGCCTCCGTCAGGACCTTCGCCCCGGCCACCGTCGCCAACCTTGGCCCCTGCTTCGACATCCTCGGCTGCGCAGTCGACGGCCTCGGCGACCACGTCACCCTCGCCGTCGACCCCCACGTCCACCCCGGCCAGATCTCCATCTCCCAAATCACCGCCGCGAACGACTCCGTCGGCAAGAAACTCACTAAGAACCCTTACTTCAACTGCGCCGGGATCGCCGCCTTGGCCGTCATGAAGATGCTCGACATCCGCTCCGTCGGCCTCTCTCTCTTCCTCGAGAAAGGCCTGCCGCTAGGCAGCGGCCTCGGGTCCAGCGCCGCCAGCGCCGCGGCGGCGGCCGTCGCCGTGAACGAGCTTTTCGGCGGTCGTCTAACCGTGTCTGACTTGGTTCTCGCTGGCCTGGAGTCGGAGTCTAGGGTTTCGGGTTACCACGCCGATAACGTGGCGCCGGCGATCATGGGAGGTTTCGTGTTGATTCAGGGTTACAATCCTCTCGAATTGAAACGATTGAGGTTTCCGGAGGAGAAGGATTTGTTCTTTGTGTTGGTGAGTCCCGAATTTGAAGCCCCGACGAAGAAGATGCGGGCAGCATTGCCGACAGAGATCACCATGTCGCATCACGTGTGGAATTGTGGTCAGGCAGTGGCATTGGCGGCCTCTTTGCTGGAGGGTGATTTGAAAGGGCTCGGGACGGCTATGTCGTCGGATAGGATCGTGGAGCCGAAGAGGGCTCCGTTGATTCCCGGAATGGAGGCTGTGAAGAAGGCTGCTATTGAGGCTGGGGCTTTTGGGTGCACCATTAGTGGTTCGGGACCGACTGCTGTTGCGGTGGTAGATAGTGAGGAGAGGGGGAGGGAGATTGGTCATCGGATGGTCGAAGCATTTATGAAGGAGGGGAACTTGAAGGCATCTGCTATGGTTAACAGTCTTGATAGAGTTGGTGCTAGGCTTGTTAGTAGCATCCCCTTATAATCGAAGAAGAAATTGAGTTAGGGTATGATATGCTTTGCTTCTCTTGCCATAAGACATTTATGGGTTTTTGGTAGTTGGGTTTTCTTTATTTGTATGTCTGCGCTTGTGCTTATGCAGTTGTTTTGGTGGTAAACAGAAACCTTTTTTTTGTGCACCAATTGGGATGAAATTGATCGTATGAGACCTTGGCCTGTGTTAGTTTGATTGCATTAGTATAATGTCTAGCCATTTTCAATGTATCATTCACATGTGTTCTCAGTTCTCTGAGAGAGTCATGGGGCAAATGTTTTTCACTGCATACATTTCATTTGTGTTCCTGAATTGCTGTTTGCTAGAGAACATTCTATAGTTTTCAGGACAAAAAATGGATTGTTAGTTTATCCTATTTGAAGAACAAACCCCATTATGCCAGCTTGGAGTCCAAGTATTGGTGTAGCTACTATTGCCTTTAGTGCTTTTGACTGTCAGTTTACTAATTTAGCAGAAGAACTGGTGTCGCAAATGACCCAATTGGTGATGGGAAGCAGCTATCTCCTCACTGTATCTGAGGTGGTTAGCCTCCAACACTCTGTGAATAGTAGAATGCCCCTAGGGATGAGATTTGAGTAACTTTGTACAGCATAATGAGCTAATTATCATTATATTCGTCAAACTTGGAACTTTTTTAAGGCAAAATCCTCCAATTCTGTATTTGCCTATTGAAGTTGAACATTGGAACTCAAATAAGTATTAACAGCCTACCGTTTACCAGAGATAAGAAAAGTTTGTCCTTTTTGAAAACTATCGAATATTGGCTACGGATACATTTCTAGGAACCAAGGCTCTCATATAGTTATCCCCAGCAAATTGCCTTTTCTACTGCTTAGGTGTATACGTAGGCCATTGAAATTAGCCCCTGCTAGCTGCAAAAGCAGACGATGCTTGTGGATTGGGTGCAAAATGCATTGAATACTATCAGTGTCAATGATGAATTCCACTTCTTTTTCTCTGCTGGCTAGGGAAAGCTATCTTGAGCCTGCCAATAGTCCTGCAAGAGAGTTAGTTGCTTTACTAATGTTCAGTGAAAACACCCTCAATTGCTGCTTCTCCAGGAGATTCATAAGCTGAACCATTGATGAGAAGCTTGACGAAGTTAGTAGGAGGATGTTTGCCATGTTGGTTTGCAGGGCTGAAAGAGGAGTCGTATGTTGAGCTAGATTGGGCTGTGTTAAAAGCATGAAGCTGCAAACTAGCTTGTCTGAGAAGACGATGGAATTAATGTGTGCATTAGGGAAAAGAGTTTCACTTATTAATGGGCGCATTAGGGATTTCACTTCAGAATGACACACCAGAACAGCCTCGCATAGGAGAAGTTGCGGGCTCTACAAGCGAATTGCCGTATCATGCCAATTGCCGTATCATGCCCAGATTGAATGTGGTCGGTTTATGCGGTGGACTCATGAATTTTGTGTTGCCTTATTGTTTGTCTTGCAAATGGGATGTATCAATTGCTGATTTTCAGTTACGCTGAAGTACTAGCCTGGACTTTTGTAGGCCTTCGCTTATTGCGCAGTATTGAGTTTGAGAGAATCAAGACTCGAAGAGTCAGCAACTCCTGAACAGAAGCATTGTTCTTGACAAGACCACAATACAAATATACCTGCCTCTCTGGCTACCAGTAAATGTACGTTGATTATGGATCGATGAGATTGGTCGAAAGCAATATAAAAGGATTTGGTTTCTCTCCAGTCCACATAGGATGTTGTTCGGCATCGCGGGTCCATCACTAATTCCAGTTTGATGAACATATTCATGCATTTTGCAGGCTGTTTCATGCCCTTACTGAGACTCCTGAACTGAGGAACAGAATATGAAAAGCTAAATAAACCTGAAAAAGGTGCAAATACAAAACTCCTAAACTTAAAAATCACTATGTTCGAAAAAGTGAAATACATCTGTTTTTTTCTTTTCTCAGAGTCTAAACTAGTACAGTATATGTTTCAATTTTATGCCTTCCTGTCATTCATGGTATTAAAGGCAAAATTTTAGTAGATAAAACCCTATAGATCTCCTTTACCTAATTTTTATTCGATGATCCAAGTAACTTTCGAAAATGAGAACCTAAAAAGAGGCCTCTATTGCTGTAGAAAATCTTTTAAAAGGACGAACCAACTTCAAATAAAAAAGCTCCACATTAGGTATTAGTAACACAGCCATCTCAATCTTGAAAGACAACCCAGACGAATAACCAGAACCAACCACCCTCGAGGCCTCTATTAAGCTTTTTCAAGAACCAAATGTGCTTCTAATGGACAAGATGTATTTTTTCGTTACTGTCCAAAACAGAAATGCAATATGAGCTAACAAAAGTTGCGCCCTTTGCTCGGCTGGGCTCAAATAAAACAAAATTTTCGAATACACGAGCTACCAAATTTAGGGCGGCCCTGTTTTTGGACCCGGGGTCAGGTGAAGTGTCCGTTTCCTCGGCCTCCCCAAGGCCGGCTCTGACCACAGTCCTGAACTCGGCAGTCCTAAGTCCACCCATTTAGAGGATTGGAGAGAAGTTGTTACCTTTGTTTGGCCTCTAAGACAGGTACCCAAAAAAAAAAAGAATAGGCAGAGCAAAATAACATTTCACTGCCACAGGGCAGAAATCTCCATCAGAAAACTATGCTAAATGTGAACACTGTATAAGGTGTCATTGCATCTACTCAAAGCTAAAACTAATGTCATGAACTAACCAAAATATTCAAATTGCATTTTTTTCGGTTACTCAGTCTCGCTTCTTTTACTTGTCGTGTCTACTTCAACAGTTTCCACAACTTTGGAGCCGAGTGAAGAACCTTCAATCTTCTCTTCAACCTCCTCCAAGAAGGTTGACGAATCAGTTTCATCATCAGAGGCCTCGGAAGTCAGGTTCGAGTTTGGTTCTGAATGCTGCAACTCCAATATCATCGTTGATGGAGAATGAGACAAACATTCGTTATCAGTGGAATCAGACATTTTCTTGTCCTCCTCCATCATACGCTTGGCATAATCTTCATAGACAAACCCGATTGAGTTTCTACCGCCAAACACGGATTCCAGCGTGTCCATATCAAATAGTTCTTCCATTATCTTCCGGCTTTGTTGATCGTTGCGAAAGACAAACTTCACTTTCTTGTATGTCTTGGGCTCAAGAAATGGTTTCACCAGCTGCAGGAAATACATTTCAATAATCTTGGACGACAGTGGGAAGTAAAATAGTACTAAAAACTATATCCCGAGCGAGGTGTATGACATGGAAAGATAAGCAGGAAACCATTTCGAAGGTAATGCAAGGCTGAATACCTTACAATGTTTTTGCATCATAGCAACAAATATGGCCTACCTCTTTTTCGAAGGTAATGCAAGGCTGAATACCTTACAATGTTTTTGCATCATAGCAACAAATATGGTCTACCTCTTTTCGCAAGAAGAACAAATATAGGTTGTGTCCAAGACAGAACCTAACAGAATCGACCACTAAATTTTCATTTCATGGCAACTGGATCATCTAATGGTTGGCCTTTATCAGGATTACATAAATCCCCAACACCGTAGAAAATAATTTGTTGTCCTTTAACAAATTAGACCAGGCTTTTGTTGTGGATGCTACTAACAATCTTGCTTATATTGCATCAAAGAGTCCTCAAAAGCCCCAGCCAAATGGATTACAGGTTTTACTTTCTTGCTCAAGCATCTCATTTATAGGCTTCTTGTGGTAATATTGATATTGTCCCATCCTTGTGATTGGTCAATCACCATCCTTGGTGCTTTTTCAGTATACAAACATACATATAGACACACACACAATATTGCGCTCACGAAAAAAGATTTATATTGTTCCATCTGATGCTATATGTAAGAGAGGAGTAATAGTAGAGAGCTGTGTAAGAGGAACAAAATACACAAGTACCCTAAAGCCGTTAGCTCCTATATAACTTCAGAAGAACTATCACAAGGCTACTCTTAACATGTTTCTCACCTTTGTGACTACCATACCATAAATCCCTGTAGGGGTAAAATAGGAAGAAGGTGTAAATAAAACGGACCTTTCCCTGAATCCTTCATGGAAAACATCCGACCTAGTCCTCTGACTTAGAATATATTGTTGCCATTTGTTTGTTCTTCTACCATATTTCTGAGAAAATGACAATGAACGTATCATCTCATGAAACGTGATATTAATAGCAAGTTGATAATCAAACAACATCCTGAGGTATCTGCAACACCAAAGCAATTGGCATTAAGGTCTCCTCATTTTGGAAACCACCATTTGTTTCCAGCCTTCTCCTATTCATGTGAACACTCAATCTCCCAAGTCTTATCTAATCCGCTTAAGAAATAAACAAGCAAGAAACCAAAGAGCAGAACCTGGCCTTTAGCCATCCTTCATATAGGAACCTACAGAGTTGCTTTCCTGGGTTCTCATACATATTTTGTTGTCCTCAGTCTCAAAAACGCGTGTTACTACCTCTTGCCTATAATCATTTGGCATGGATCACAACATGGAACTCTTATTGATTATGAAGTTTAAGGAGAAGCTTCACATGGGTCACACATGTCGGGGCTTGCCTCAAGGCGATCATCAAGTTGTGGTGTTGACAAATTGCTTTGAGGCATTCAGATTTGTGCTCTCCTCCAAAGACATAACCTTGTCTGTAAGGCCTTTTTGCCAAGGCACTGCTGACTTCCAACCAAGGTTGGCTCTCTCGATCTTTATTTGGAGTGAAACAGAGCAATTAAATCTACCAAACTACTTGTAGGTAATTATGCGATAGAGGTAGCAAAATTCATCCACCCAAAAGCAAAACTAGCCTATAGAGGCGGTATGTTTTAACAGAAATTGGTGTTCATACTGTATTGCCACATAAATATAGCTTTTGCTAGCTATAGTAAATCAGTGATCGACCATGATAATTGCTTATGCATTGATATTAGGATACTTATTTCTAGGCTTTAAAGGAGCTCAAGCCTCAACGCCTTGTGGCTTATGCCTCATGTAATGAAGGGTGAAAAGCTCACCATCCTCATTCGCCTTTTTAGCCTTTCACGAGGACAAGAGATAGGAATGCACTTGTTTCTTTTAATGGTTTCAAGTACATTGTTAACACCCTATACTTGCATCCTAATTTCACATAATAAAGTAAGAAAAACACATTCTTTGTCCATCTCATGGTGTTTACTGACTCTGCTGTTTACTTGGAAATCACTATCTTCCTACTCTAAGGCACCAACTTCAACTTACAGTTGTCCAAAACAGTGAAGAATCTAGCATGTTTAACTACATCCGAATCAGAGTGCGCATCACTCATTGGAAACCACAAAAACCAATACTCGCCTATTTCTTACTTCATCGTTGTGTTGATACAGTTGCTCTCCTAAAGGAAATGCCCAACCGTTTGATTGGCGAGTCTCAGAATTCACTATTACAGCACAGGTTCTACACCAGTATCAGCTTCTTAATACATTAAGTACAAGACGATACGCAAAAGACAGCTAGTAGCCATAGTAGTTCCAGTAACTAAATTCAATGGGTTCGTTTATGTAACTACAAAACTAAGAGCCTAAACAAGATCCAACAATAACTAGCATATTCTATATATAATAACAAAAAGGAAACCTGGAACCTACCAACCAAAAGGATTCAAAGACTTTTGGAGGATCATAGAGGATTGCAAGTCCTAGCCTTTCCGGGTAACGTTCCTGCAATAGATGAGCTGTTTCCCGAGTCACCTTCACGGATATGCTTGACATGTTCCACCCTTGAAAATCAATTAACCACACCATCTGCTCCTGATTTGATTTTAAATCTGATATGGCCCTCTCCATGCAATACACCAGGTATTTGATTTGCACCTCTGTTGAGCTCGTACTCTTGCACAACAAAGGAGAATGTTTTTGTGAGACAAACTAAAAGCAGAGTAATAATTCCACTAGTGGCAAAATCTAAGACGCTTGGCATGTGATATATCTACCTGGAGACCAGGTCTCATAATAAGAACAGTCCTCCCATGTTTGTCGAAGTAGTTAGCCCTGTAAAGTTTCCCGATCTTGGCTTCATGAGCTACATCTTCCTAAAACAAGGAACAACTCTCAACAAGCAATCTCACTGATATGTAAATCAAACGAATACACTAATTATGTAAATCATCAGAAACCGTGGTTGAGGTGCATATCGAATAACAACTTACACCAGGTAATAGCATATATCCGAGATTCTGACAATGACAGACAAAATACAAGTATTGAAAATTAAGCTACTATTGTAGGCACGCTTCAAGCTTACATTCAAAACGACACCTCATTTCTAGCAATAATGCGTAATCGTACTGCTTTCCAGTTTGTGTTCTGTAATAATTTTTTCTATTCAGAGGGACAGCTGAGTGGATTTGGAGAAGAATCGGGTTCAGGAGCCTCTAGAAACGATAGCAACACCATTCAACCAAGTGTCAGAAAACTGGTAAATACAGATGAGGAGCTATACATGTACTCTACACTTCGCACACACTAATTGTCGGAATAGAAATGAAAGAAATACTGTGGCCCAGTCAGGTTATACATGGCATGCAGTACCCCAAAACAATATTGGATTGCCATGTTTTAGTACTTCCCGGTTAATTGTGTGACTCTGTATTGTAGTTAGACATGCACATTGGTAGTGAAAGAAATACAAAAACGCAACAAATGCATACCCATTGGATTTTCTCTGGCTTGTAGTCCAGCCTCCATTTCAAGGTTTCTTTCAACATCTTGCTTGCCTTCTTTGTGTTCCAGTTCCTTGCTTTGAGGTACCTTAAAATTGATGCATCTGAGCACAGCATTGGAAACTTGCTGGTGACACTACCGATCGACTTTCTAATCTCATTGATCTACAAAATAAACACTCATTACTTACACCTCCCAATTGCGTTTTCCCTAGTCTATATTTGTTGTGGGGGAAATGCTTGATACAT
Organism: Rhododendron kiyosumense; assembly: GCA_019656275.1. Classification (NCBI taxonomy): domain Eukaryota; kingdom Viridiplantae; phylum Streptophyta; class Magnoliopsida; order Ericales; family Ericaceae; genus Rhododendron; species Rhododendron kiyosumense. Next base: position 2,348 of record BPLS01013686.1, on the reverse strand, counting down.
GGCCACGTATAGCGCGCAGAGGCGACGCCAGAAGTGATAAGAATTTCACATGCAAAATAGGATTCAAAATACCTTGGCTTGTTGCTCTTCAGGTGGTAGAGACTTCTCTGGCACTACTACGCGGGACTTTTTGGTGGCCATCATTTCAAACTCGGATCAAGCAAAATCAAGCTAAAAAGACTTCAGAGAAGCTATCCTTGAGTGTAAACTGCACATAAATACAGAATCAAAAAATTATCTCTACGTGGAACAAGATGAGTGTATAAGAATTTGTAACACTACTGAATCAACATTGTTTATTGTTTGAGACTATACCAAAGGGAAAGTGACCGTACTTTAGGATTTTGTTTCCGGAAGTTTATTGCCGATTTTGGATGCAATGATCTTCCAACCCTAATACATTTTCGTGATCATACTCGTCTATGGGCGTGATTCTCTAAATTCATGAACCCATTCTACTTATTTGAACGCGCAAATAAATGTGGATTAATACTTCACATACAAAGAAAAAGGTCTCATTTATCACCATCTCTCATCAAGTGGCGCAAGTTCTTGTCAATGATATACAGCTCAAAGGGATGCGTTGGCTGTTTCTCTTGACACTGAAAACTTGCCAAGCGAGATATGTGAGACATGCCCCGCTGCCCCGACAACAAGATGACCTCATGGAGTCCGCTCTTAGCTAGGATAGAATGTCTCAAGTATCAAGTACCAACTTAAATTTGATCAAGTACTTAGTATAAACAATGTTTCTATGACCCAAATTGCGAACTGACATGTATACCAATACTAACAACAAAATAATATTTTGAGTATAGATATAAGTTTTGAAAGTTCTAAATTTCTGTAGATATGATATACAATAATACAACTACGCACGCTCCTATAGACGCTCCCAGCCATAGATTCTTTTACATCCTTTCACTCCCCCGCACCAGCTCGAGCTCCCAACCTCAAAGAATACATACAGTCAATTGTTGGGTAATAATGTTACCTTGATGCAGGAGCTAATCTGGAAACAAAGAGTTATCTTAGTTATTTTTTAAGTGTCTATTTAGTTTCTAGTCCATATCTATTAGTTTCTAGGCCAAGTATTTGATATGTTTTGACTATCTATCTTCTAGTTTCTAGTCTTAGTATTTAATGTGTTTTGACTATCTAGTAAGTTGTGTCTATGTTTTTATAATGGTCATCGGCTACAGTTTTGGAAAAGGCTACTTCTCTTTGTCTTGAAATGAAGGAAGCTTTGGACTTGAAACGTAAAACCCCAGACTCCGAGCACATCTGATCAGTGGCATGCACCACCTCTGAATGTGATTAAGCTTAATGTTGATGGAGCTGTGAATAAATAGGATGGCATGGTTGGTGTCGGATTTGTTGCTCGTGATTAGGGCCGTAAATGAACTGAACTGTTCGCGAACTATTCAAGGCTTGGTTCGGCAAGAGCTCGTTCGAGTTCGATTTGTCTGCTAAACGAACTGAACCTGAATCTCAATTCTAGGCTCGTTCCATAAATGAGGCGAACCTGAGCTTAATGGTATTCAGCTTGGTTAGGCTCACAAACCTATACTTAAATTTAATTAATAATTCAAAAGGGGTCTATTTGTAAAGATAAAAAATTTTAAGGTTGTATATATAATTCAATACTTATTTTTCTCCCAAATTCTATACGATCAATGAGAGAGTTTAGGTTCGCTTGAGTTTAACGAGCCGAGCCGAACCAAACCCAAGTCTTGACGAGCTCAATTCGAGCTTAGATTCGGCTTGGCTCAATTTGTTTGAGTTTAACGAGCCAAACTCGAGCTAAGATGTTTAGGTTCGAATCGAACCCAAGCCGAATTCGAGCCAAACTAGTACCTTAACGAACCCAACCGAGCTGAACTCGAGCCTTGAAAAATTTTAACGAGCCGAACTCGAGCCAAGTTGTTCAAACTCGAATCGAACTCGAGCTAGACTAGTACCTTAACGAACCAGAGCCGAACTTAACAGGGTTGGGTTCGATTCGGTTCGTTTACAGCCCTACTCGTGATCATTTGGGGAGCATACTGGGGACCTATTATATTCCTTTTGTGTGTAATTATACTCCACAAACCACTGAGGCATTGGGATTTTGGGAAGCTATGATTTCGGTTATGCAGAAAGGTTTCTCAAGAATTATCATGGAAAGCAACTTGGCTCGGATTGTTCAGGCCCTTACCCAAGAGGGAGAGCTTCTCATATTGTAGCTCTATACTTTTAGATTGTTTAGAGCTTATGGTGTTATTTTCTTCCTGTAATAGGTTTTTATGCATGTTACACGTTCTTGTAATAGGTTAGTCCACTCGTTAGCTAGGCAATTCCTATTGGGC
>BPLS01013648.1:0-15704 GCA_019656275.1 Rhododendron kiyosumense | reverse complement strand
GAGACGCAGAATTCTAACTCAACCCGTCATACCTTTCCACAAGCTTTCTTGAACTTCATCTCTAGTATGTTTGTGAGAGAGCCGATCTTACCGTTGTCGGAGTGGCTGACCTTCGTCATTAGTCGGAAAGAGAGAGAGAGTGATGCATTATGATTCATTAAGAATCTATACTTTATAGTTTAAATATCGGAAGCCGTTATACTGGAGCAAGGCTAGCTGCTGGGATAGGTTGAAGTTAAAGAGCTATGGAAGTCAAGGGGATTCAGTTTTGTCATGATTGTTCTGGGTTTAATTAGGTGCTAACCTCGAATTAGGGATTCATTTTTATTATTCTTCTTCCTGGTTCGGTAGGTAGGCTCCAGGCTAGCTGCTCCTTTCGGGTTTTAGGCTGGCATATATGATTGTTATGGGTTTAATTAGGTGCCAACCTCGAATTAGGGATATATATATTCTTTGGGTTGTGATGTCGTTCGCCTTTTCTCCTTTAATCATTGTATGTTATTACATTTTTTTGATTAATAAAATTTATGTTTTGCTGAGAAAAAAAGAAAAGAAAAGAAAAGAAAATTAAAGCTCTTTAAAAAGTAAATATGTTTTCTTTCGTGTGGCAATTTTGGAAAAACAAAATAGGAGTCAGCCTCAAAGAGGAGTCTACACCAAATAGAGCTCTTCTTTTATAAAATAGAATAGATATATAAACTTGAAAAATAGCAGTTCTGCGATTTTTGTAAAAGACAACAATCTGACCTAAACATGTAAATATATATTGAGACACATTTATAAAAGTTGTCCCAAAGATTTTGGCTTTGCTCGTTTAGGCCCCGTTCCGCTAAGATTCTTTAAGTATTTATTTTTCAAATTACCAGACAGGTCATTCTCTCATAATACATTACATTTAATTCAAAATAAGTATTTATTTGAAAAATAAGTACTTATTTTAGTTAGTAAAACACACCTTTGTTTACCGCTATTTTTAACCTTTCTTTTCCGAAATATTTTAGCTCTACTTTTGTGGAGAAAAAAAATTGTCATAGAAAAAATATTTTCAGTGTATAACTCTAAATCACTTACATAAGCAGTGATTTTAGTTTTATTTATTACCAAAAAAAAAACAGTTCAGGTGTACATGAGCCGTACATAGCCTTTGAAAGTTAGGTGGGTTCTGAGTTCGTTTGCATCACACAAGGGAAAAAAAGTAGTATTTCCATTACCTGCAAATGTGGATATATATCAAAAAGAAGGACCAGTTGCTTGGATCTGGGAATTGAGAATTCCAGCCAAACTTAATTATCTTTTCTTTGGATTATCATGCATGACTGCCTCCCCACTAACTCTCCCTCAGGTCCCGTTCAGTTACACGGAAATGATAGAAAAAGATGAGAAAATTAATTTTCCTGTAGTTTTATGTGTTTTCAATTATCAGAAAAGTTGTTGGATTCAAAGTTTCAACTTTTCCATTGAAAAACACATTCCTGCAAAATAGGTTTTGCCAAAATGAAGGAATTCTTATTTTCCTGCAAGATTTCTGTCAAGAGAACACACCTGCAGAAAAATAATTTTCATTTTCCTTTACTTTACCTCACTTTATTTTTCCCGGGAACAAATTTCTTATACAACATTCCCGACAACTGAACAGAGAGCTCACAGAGGCATGATTCTGATGTATCCCCTGAAGATACTAATCACCTGTTCCGTGGTTGTTCTAAGGCTTCTGAGTTTTGGCATAGTCTTTGTTCTACTACTTGGTTAAATGGAAGTCTTGATAAGCCTGTCCTGGAATGGATTCTCTTCAATGCTTAAATCTAAATTAATCTCCTTTTCATTTGGATATGGAGGTACCACTACAACAAAAAAAAAGCGGGTTGTCACTATAAATTTTTAGCAACACACTTTTAGTGACAACTCAGTAACAATTGTTTTGTCACTATCGCTCATTTCTTTTGAATATACCTTGGAGCACTGTTTTTAATAGGCACTGTTTTTAATACCTTGGAGCACTGTTCTTTAAGCGCGTGTGCTTAATGAGCTTTCCTCTCGATGTACCCCTTTCGAGATAATAAAATTTTCGTTTTGCCGAGAAAAAAAGAAGAAGGCATATTTGGAAGGCACATACTAAAAATGTTTTTTTATGATTTGGAAACAACTTCTTCTGTGTGCATCAAGGGAAGGAAGGAATTATTGAGAAGTTGGACTGTTGGAGTGGTCTTGATTAACCTGTGTCGAATTAGCTCCGTTCCAGAAACCCAAATAAGTACTTATTTTTTAAAAAGGCAATTTCAAGCTAAAAAATTATGTAATTACGCAAATAATTTTCCTAGCACTATGTATCTTGTTTGATAGATCTCACTGAGATCTTTTAAACGGTGCAAAAAAATTGAAAATTTATTTTTCATTTACATTATTTTTGAGTTTGAAAATGTGAAATAAGTTGGTTATTTTTTAAGAAGGTTTCCGGAACGGGGCATCGAGATTAACCTGTGTCGATTTAGTCACTCCTCGATTTAGAATGTGATCATTTCATATACTCCTATAAAACATAAATTTCTTATTAATTGATTTGTTTGTATGAAGTAGTAATACCGAAGTCAATTGAGCTACGGGATCTATTGCCTCATCTGATGTGTACCCGGATGACCCTTTCTAATTTTGCAATGTTGACATAATATGTTGATATTAATCAAATATTTTTGTTAATTCAATAAAACTATAGTCATGTGGCACCTCTAGCAAATACTTTAAAATAAAATATATGGATTTTGAAGTGCTGCATTTAGATTGTACAAAGTACTGGTACTTCTTTTTGTTTTTTTTTTCAAACGAAATAAATTAAAATTACATTAAAAGATAGAGCCAAATAAAACCTAGGCAACACAACGCCAAAACTAGGTCCTAAGATGCCCCACTCCAAGGGCATCGGCCATAACAAATTCGCTAGTAGGAAAGGGAACATTTCTGGTAACCATAAGATCTTCTTCCTGTTGGGAACCAAGACGAGCAAGACAGTACGCGGTCTGGTTAGCTTGCCGAAAAATTTGGAAAAAAAGTTGAGTTAGTCCCAGCGATACGCTAGTCTTCTTGCTTCCTCCAAAATATGTAGTTTTTATGGATGGTCTGGGGGAGGGCCATCTTACATATACTGAATTGCAACAATAGAGTCAGATTCAATCTTCACATTCGTCATGCTTTTTGCCTAAGGTAATGGTGAGTCCTCTATAAATCGCCCAGATTTCTGCTTCAAGACTGCCACTGCTTGTGGCCTTTCCGTGAAAACCAAGAATAATCCAGCTGCCACTACTCTCACGGAAAGCTCCCCCAAACCCAGACTTATTGCTGAATTCGTAGTAACACCCATCTGTGTTCAGTTTGATTTCACCTGGCCTAAAGGAGGAAGACTCCATATAATTACACGGCCGTGATCGACAAGAATCATTGGTCTGGGTAGCCTTGAAAACCTCAAAAATCTCGTAAATTTTCAACATGAGGTTTAAAGAAACCGTGAATTATATTATTACCTTGAGTTGTGGAAGACTAAGAAAAGTTTCAATTAAAAAAAAAAAGAAGCAATTTACAGGAGAAAAAAACAAAGCATAAAGCTACAGAGTAATAATAGAATCGGCACTAGCTCTATACAAAAAGTGTTGTCCTCCAATGACTGGATGCTGCGAAAAAGTCGTCAAAGCTCTCTTCAAGGCAGTGGTTGTATAAATTTATGTCTTTTTTGATAACTTAGGTATTAGGATCAGCTTACGCGCATCTCAATTAGTCTGGAGATCAATTTCACCGTTCACTAATGGGGCTTCCAATTGAAGTCAGAGCAAAAATGCATATAGACTGGCCCTAAAAGAGCTTGTAACACTTGAAAAGTTTCAAACTTGAGATTTTAAGAAGAAACAAATCCCTAAGTCTCACACCTTAACAATTGCATAAGAGAATAAATTATGCACACTAGCTGTGTAAACATTTGTTTCCTCCAAATCAATTACATTGTGACACGTTGTCAAAACAGTGATCCCAATTAATAGAATATTGCGACGTGACACAATGTAATTGATTTTGAGAAAATAAATGTTTACACCGCCAGTGTACATAATTTAAAATGTTATTTATGAGGGCCGGAAATATTCAGCTAAAGTTTATGACGATTTTATTACCTCGAATATGCAATGAAATACAAAAAAAAAAAATTCTTATATAACAGACAATGACAACAAGCACCCCAAAAAAATTTGTTAGTTTTCCAAATAATCCTGAAACTGTACAAAAGTAGAAAGTCTGAGGCATTGCCACCTCCTCAGTTGGGCTGGTTGGAAATGCTTTAGTTCGACACCAAATTTGAAAAGGCCCAACTATTCAAAACTTAATTAAGAACTGGAGCCCAAAACTGTATTGGGCTGACCCAACGCTGTGAGTACAGCAATTCTTTGTTTTTTGTTTCTTGTTTTCTTCTTTTGAACAAGAAGTACAGCCATTCCATAAATGTATTTTGAAGGGTTTAACAACAATTTTTGTTTTTAATCCAAGAAAATCTTGTTCTATACTATCTATAGCAACAATACATTCGTAAAATCTTTTTAACCTTATTTTTTTTCCCTTCCAAATGTCTTGCATAGTACTGGTAGATGGTTGTATAGAATGATGGTAAGCATGCATGTGTTAGAGTTAGTCTGGTTGTTCACGATTGCTGTGCAAAGGGATGGATTTAGAAATTTGTATTAGTGGGACTCACAAATCAATAAATTCAAATTTAGACCCGATACGTGTTTAATTCCTCAATTAATACATTTTCTGCTGGTAAAATAACAAATTGATGAATATATTTGTAATTTTATCTTATAATTAGCAAAAAAGAATGTGTTTGCATAAAAAGATGGTGTGAAAATTTAGCACTTAAAGACATAAATCAGACAAAATCCTCATTATGAAAGGGAAATTGATTTTCGCGCTCTATTTTTTACCGATGACACTCCAATTTTAACGTGAAGTTACTGGTAATTTTATTAACTTCATGAATAAAGTGGAGCGCTATTAATAAAAAATAGAACACGAATATTAATTTCCTTATGAAAGTCTAGAGTAATTTTATTGAAATACTATCACAGATTTATTGGATATAATTGAAATATTCAAGAAAATTAATAATGTAATTTTATAAAATCGAGTGGGACCCGTGCTCCTACAGGCCCCACTTGTATCCGGTTATTACATATGCTGTGCAGTAACCTAAAATGATGAGGTGGCACATAATTAGTGGTTCTCTCATCCAAATAAATGAAAACTTTTGAAGAAGTTTATTCAGTAATTAGAACGGTTTTGGCTTAATAAGTGAGATGTGTTCTACCGACTTAAATAAGTACCTATTTTTTAATTAAAGATAATATATTGTGAAGGAATGACTTGTCTTTTTTTTTGGGCAAAAGATGAGAAATTATTATTCATCTAATAGGCAAAGCTTAAACATTGGAGAGATGAGAACCCCTTGGGGATAAAATGGACGTCCACAGATCGGACATGCCATTGGAAAGGGCTTTTTGAGCACAATAGTGCGCAGTCCTATTACATTCACGTTTAACAAAACCAAAAACATAGGAATTGAAAGATTTCTTCAAGACTAAACAATCATAAACAACTACTGCTATATCGGAGGGAGGGTCTTGATCATCACTGCAACTCCTCACAATCACCTCCGCGTCTTATTCAATATGCACCTTAGGACACTTTAGTGCAGACCCCAGTTTTAACCCATTGCAAATGGCCAAAGTTTCAGCAATTCTGGACAAGTTGATCCCATCATGAATAGCTAGAAAAATACCTATAACCTGACCATTGTCCCTTTGAGCCAATGCCCCTGTGCCAATTGTATTTGAGCTCTTGCAAACCGCCGCATCGACGTTTATCTTCAGCACATTCATCTCAGATTGCTGCCACACTAAGGTCCCCATCAAAGAGGAACTCAATGGGGGATGGAGGACCTTAGTGTTAGCGTTCTGAAACTCGTAAAAATCATCTTGCGCTTTCCTACTAACAACATCCATTGCCCAAACTATTCCATGGAAAATAAAGTCATTCCTTGCTCGCCATATCCACTAACAAAAAAGTAAAGCCATACCTAGTAAGGGAGAGGGCAAACGACTCTGTGTTATACGATTGTAGATGCATTCCCACCAATCAACCATGTGCCTACAATCGAGTAGTTCTTCAGGTCTTAGCCGAAATGGAGAGTGGATCCAAACTTTGATTGCAGTCTCACACTGAAAAAGAACATGTGCGATTGATTCTTCCGCTTTACCACAGCGAGTACAAATTGGGTCAACTCTGACTTTGCGTGATACCAATGCTGAATTTGTTGCCACCGCATTATTAAAACATTTCCAAATAAATATCTTCACCTTCGGATGGATTGAAAGTCCCCATAGCTTCTTCAACACTATTGGTAAGACCCTTGAGGAGCTTGTTTGGCCTTCTTGATCAAGGTTGCGATGAGAACTTAAACTTTCCTTCGCTAGACGGTAAGCTGACTTGACTGAGAAGGTCCCGAAATGACCTGTCTCATAAGGCGAAAAATAAATATTTAAAAAATAAGAATCTTAGCAGAATTAATGAGGCCTCAAAATGACTTATTTTTTTGTCTTTATTAAAAAAAATTATATTTGTTAATTTTGTGTCAAATTTTTGTGACTTATTAATTCATCTCATCGAGAGTAATTGGAAAAGTAAAAAAAAAAATTTGATCGAAACTCATAAATTTTTTAAAAAGACAAAAATAAGTCGAAAAGCGAAAATTATTCAATACTCCCGAAGTACATGAACAGTATGCTCCCTCCTCTCACATAACATGTGGGTCCTACATATGTCTCACGTGTGGACCCCACATGTTATATGAGAGGAGGGAGTATATTATTCATATACTCTGGGAGTATTGAATTATTAAGATTTTTTTTTTAAATTATTTTTTTCTTTATTCATTAAATTATGAGTTTCGATCTTAATTTTTTTACTTTTTCAATTCCTATCATTTAGACGAATCAAAAAGTTATAAAAATTTGACACAAAACAAACAAATACAATAAAAATTTGAATAAAGACCAAAAAATATATGAGAAAAAATTACTAAACTTTTTTATCCAAAACCACCTTTATTTGAACAAATTTCAATCGTGCCAACCGCAACCCACTATGACACTATCTGAGAGTGCCCCACGTTCTCTTCTTCCATGTGCCCTGGACTCCACGGTTCCAGTTCCACCCACACTATGACACTCTCCTCCACTTAAACACCGTTTTCGCTCTTCAAACAAAAATTGAACAAAACAGAAGAGCAATTGTGCCCGTTCAATACATGAGATAAAAAAATTCATTAATTTATTTTCCATCTCGTGTATCGAACAGACAAAAACGTACGCTAATTGATAAAAAAGATAATTTAATATTTAATCTGATTCTGTGTTCAATACACACTAGCATTGATCTCATTTTATACACTGAAAAACGTGTGATTAATAAAATGAATTTGGAGTAAGTCCAGTGGCATAGAATGGAGAATTATTTTTTGTCTCCCTCCCTCCCTCTCCCACGTGTCCCCCCTCCCCCCTCTCTCCCACTCTCCCACATTTTTCTCTCTCTCTTTATAAATAAATAAAAAAAGAAGTGAAAAATCCAGAAAATTAGAAATAAGAGTTTTAACTTTGAAGGCTTATGGGGTAGATGGATAGATAGTTAACCCGGGAGAGAAAGTAGAAAAACTGCTTGCCTTCTTGTCACGGGTAAATAAATCTTGGATTTCTGCTCGAAGCCAGAACTCATGGGGGAGAATCCAATTTCATGAAACAAGCAAATGTTGATTGATTCTCACTAAACCCTAGCATCTACCATTTGGTGAGCAACTCCTCCTCCTCCTCCTTCTTTGTTCGACTTGCATTTCAGCTTGACCACTAAACCCTAGCAGTAATGATGATATGTTGTATCGTAAAATATCATTGCGCACACAATCAATCTCCATGATGGTCAGAGAGAAACAGTGTTTTTAGATGAAATCTTGAAGGACCCATAATGGAAATACTTCATTCTCTCTAATTTGTTGTTGAAAGTTTGAAAACCGAGTGGATAATTTTCAATGCAACGGTTACCCCCTCTCTCACATGGGGTGGGACCCAAACATATATGTGGCTCACATTAAATGAGAGGGCGTTACAAATAACCGTTGCATTGAAACTTTCTATCGTACAGAGGACTCTGTACTAAATTCTGTGTGTATTTGTGTGACAGGGAGAGAGGTAGAGAGGGAAGGGAAGGCACTATTATTTGGCAATTCTAGTTGAGTATCAGTATCACTTTATTGGTCAATTTTCGGTTTTGGTTATTAATCTCCACGGAACCCAATGTTTACAATGAATTCTTGAAAACCCAGAAAGTAAGAAGGTGTTTCTGAAAAGAGGGTATATTGTGGAGAGATAGGAGGGGTTTGTACAGAAGTAGTAGTAGTAGTATGAAGTTGCTCTCCACTGTAATTGCAGCATGCAGACACTTTAGCTCCAAAACTTCATCCAGATACCCGAAATGGACTCGCAACAACAAGAAAAAGAGTAAGTTGGATGACCCTAAAACCTCTGAAAGGACTAGAATTAAGTGGACTGACGAACAGTCACGAGTCTTGGATGCAATTTCCAGTGGCAAGTCCGTTTTCATTACTGGATCAGCGGGAACTGGAAAAACTCTATTCCTCCAACATATTATCAAAAGACTCAAAAAGCTCCACCACCAGTCTAGGGTTTTCGTGACTGCTTCGACTGGATTGGCAGCTTGTGCTATTAAGGGGCGGACCCTGCACTCCTTTGCTGGCATTGGACTTGGCGAGGACGATCGCCAAACTTTGCTTCTTAAGGTTATCTCCAATAGGTGGGCTTATAGGAGGTGGACTAAAGTTAGGGCTTTGGTGATAGATGAAAGCAGCATGGTTGATGGTGAGATTTTGGATACTCTTGAATTCATTGCGCGAGTGGTGAGAGCAGGTGAAGAGTGCGATTCTGAAAATAAGGTGTGGGGTGGAATACAGCTAGTTGTAAGTGGGGATTTCTTTCAGCTACCGCCCATTGTCAAGCGAGAGAATCGGAAGGAATTTGCATTTGAAGCAGATTGTTGGGATTCTAGCTTTGACATGCAAGTCGAGCTTACGAGAGTTTTCAGGCAAAAGGAGGCTAATCTTGTCAAGTTACTTCAGAACATAAGAAGAGGGGAGGTGGATCGTGAAGACTTGGATCTCCTTAAAAAGTGTTGCACAGAAGCAGAACCGGATTCATCGGCAGTTCAACTCTACCCGAGGAGTCAAGATGTTAATAGAGTGAACAAGAAGAAAATGGAGGACCTAAAGAAGCCTACTTATATTTATCATGCCCATGACAGTGGTGAGGATCCTTGGTTGGGGCAACTTAACCAGGGGATCGCCCCCGATGAACTTCCACTTTGTGAAGGCGCGAGGGTGATGCTCTGTAAGAATTTAAGGCGTACATTGGTGAATGGTGCCACGGGTACAGTTACAAAGTTTTGGTATGATGATGTGGCTGTTTCAGACATGTGGAAGACAGAGGAGCGACCCAGGTTGCCAATGGTTAGATTTGATTCAGGGCTGGAGGTGCTTATTAGACCGGAGGCTTGGGAAATAGTGGAGGAAGGTAAGGTGGTTGCCACGCGAAAGCAGTTGCCTCTGATACTGGCTTGGGCTTTGAGCATTCACAAGTGCCAGGGCATGACCCTTGATAACCTTCACACTAATTTGTCTAGAGCTTTTGGCTTTGGAATGGTCTATGTTGCACTTTCTCGGGTTCAAACGTTGTCTGGCCTTCATTTGTCTGGATTCAAGCCCTCGAAGATTAAGGCACACCCTAAAGTTATTGAGTTCTACCAGAGATTTTCTCAAAAGCAAGATAAGGGAGGAGAGGATGGAGGTGTCTGTGAGGATAGAAGTGGCAGCAGTGATGTAGTATGTGTTTCAAACAAGACAACTGGTAAAGACGATGACATAAATTCAAGCCTCATCTTTCTCTGTAAACCAAACTCATCCCTTGTGAGTTGGTGTAACAGTATAACCAAGAGCAGAGAACGGGGGGTGACTACTTGTTAAGTTATATGCTCTCCAATTGGTTGAAGGATTGTTGGGGAAGTTTGAAGAGTGTTTTTGGTGGCAAGATGAATTGCCTTAAGCTAACCTGGAAAAAAGTCAAGATTTTGATGATTTTCCTTGGTATATAGGATGTTAATCTCCTATCTTGCCTCTAACGTCTGTTTATTCATCTATTTTTTTCGTGGTATAGGTATTTGATGAATTCAACATGTTTAATCGAATTTGACAGGGCACATAACATATCATGCAAGAAACTTTAGTATTCCGGGAAATTAAGGTCAACATTGTACGGAGTAGCTCTTTAAAACTGTAAGGGTTTCTTCATAGTGCAGTGATACTTCCAGTTGTGGATAACAACCAATGTTCTCTCTAGTGGGTGAAGAGATATTGTTTTCGAAAATGTGATTTGTAAGTAAAAATATAATGACACTCACAAATTGCTTAGAGCATGGAAGTGGAGAGCTTCTCAATCTTTCCTTCTGCCCTTCTCGTGCCAACACGCTGGAAATCTATTTTTCTTATGGGAACTACTGGAGCTCTGCGATTAACCTACCAAACAAGGCAACCCCGGAAAACATAGCCATACAAATCCAAGCCTGATATCTGACCCTAAGCCAAACTCCATAGTTTGTTGGTTTATACGATTGATTGAATTGAAGTACGAAGGGGTTGATTTAAGTGTGAGATCCACCGAAGACTAAGTCCGAGCAAGTAGCTGCTGTAACGTATAACATGTTACCGAAGAGGAGAGAATAGGGGTGAAATATTGTTGAGTTGTTAGCTCTGGAAATGGTTGTGGGAATGTAAGTGGAAACTGAAGGCTGTTTTGGGAATGCTTGTTGATTTTGTGGAATCTTTTATCATACCGGGTCTATATGTTTAGTCATTATTTCTGTATTATGTATGAATAAATCCAAGATCACTATAAATTATTGGATTTTAGGAAATGTTACATACATTGTAGCTCAGTTTGTAGAAATTCTGATAGTCGCTTCAGCCTCGGATCACTGATGCGTTTCTACCAGATTTGGGATTTATCAAGGACAGACACAATTTCTTCCCTTCCCTACTTGTTTTTTGTTCCTATATGCTGCAATTCTTGTTTTTGTGTAGGAACTCTTCTAGCTGTATAGTTATCACCAGGAAAATTGCGACAAAAGTTCTAAGTTTATGAAGTATAACGTTGGATTGTGATGGTTTATTTTTTTGGTACTTATGATGGTTAGTTCTACGTGATCATGAATTGCTTGAGAGAGTGCTAATGTAAGCTCTATACTGCTCGATTCTCTTTCTAATTTCTTTTCTTTTTTTCTTTGCATGAAACATTTGAAATTGTATTTTGTATAGAAGGAGAAAAACTATCCACATTTCTATAACTATTTTGCTGATCATTATTCTAGCTTGTAACTCCCTCGTCTTTCTGTGTAAAATCATCTTGGACAATATTCCAACATTTTACTTGGTTTCGCCTGGCTTCCCGAATTCTGAGAGGATTATGCAGTTCCCTGCACGGAGAGTAGTACGGTTCCAATGATTATGCAGTTTAAATTGTTTTTGTTATTTGTAGTATCTTACTGTATCATTTTTTTTTCCCCCTTTTTGTTGGTAAAACCATCCACAAATGCATAATTAGAACACATCCTTGGTTGTCTCAACGGCTTAGAGATAGTGTATTACTACAAGTACCATCCAAATACTGTTTTGAAGTGGCGATTCTGGCGAACCAGATGATCTAGTAGCAACATCTCCATTGCGTATTGACTACAGCAACCTTCTCATTGTGGCACCGAACTCGTTGAATTGATTGACATCCCCAAACACACCAGCGGAGACATCAAAAATCTTAATTTCATGAACCAGTTTCCTCATAGTGTGAGCAATTTTGCGCACTTCCTGAGACGATAATCAGAGAATAGAGATATGTTGACCCATATAATGGAATGTTCCTTGTAATCCTCAACTCCAAAAAAGAAAAACACTCAGCTGAATGAACAGTGATACTGTTATCTAGGAACGACGAGTCTGCAATTTGTCCAATACATGTAATGGTTACCAGTTCAAGCTTGAAAACAATACACGTACATGAATTTCCAACGAAAATTGACTTTAATTCCAGGTGTTGAAGTCGAAACTTAGAGCAACACATATTATAGGTGAGTATACAAATAATACTTTTCACAACAATGGAACTGAAACACCCAAAAAGATATGATCACCTTCAACCGTGATAACTGTTCAAGGGAAATAACACATAAATGCACAAAACCATTGCCGCAGATGATGCCTCCAGTTGAAGGTTGGACACAGCCAAACTTCTGCTTGCTTTCACTGAAATAATTTGTCATCGAATGGAAGAGCAAGACGAATAATGACTGCTTGGATTAGAACGATCAAGCTTCAACACAGACTCGAGGTTCAGGCACTGAAGTGCTCGTAACTGCCAACAACATGAGAACTCTGCAATTAATATTTGTTAAACACAATAAAATTGGACATGGACCACCTTTGTCATTTGCAATGTATTATTTATTCGCATTCTCTGGGGCATGTATTAACCGATGTACTCAGCTTATCTAAAACCTCAGTAGGTTTATGCATTCAATGAAAATTTTAAAAATGGAGTAATCTAACATGGCACATAATTAGACAACTGTTGTTTAGAAGCCAATATCTAAATGCCCATCCATGTGGGACTTTTCACTACTAATAAACATTCCATCTTTTCAGCTATTACGTAATACAGATGACAATGCACAGCTTAAGAAAAAAAAATGAGAGAGAGAGAGAGACCTTCCAACGTCTTTTATGAACAAGTTGGTTACCAATGTCCTCCAGCTTAACAATTATTTGGGCAAATTTTGGTCTCATGAAAGGCTTTTGACTCCAGCATTCCTCTATTAACCTGTGACAATGGATAAGGCCAACATTTTCAAAATGGACAATGACTTTTTAAAGGACTAAACATATAGCTAAATAAAGGACTAACTGGTATTGTAGGTAACTAAGGACTTAATGGTATTGTAGGTTTTACTATATAGAAAATATATCTACAAGTTCAGGCAAACGATAGTAAATATGAGATAACTACCTAAGTCCCTAATCAATCCAAATCGAGCCTTATGTCCCAATCATTTGAGACCGGCTATATGAATTCGTTTTCTCTAATCGGATTCATCTCATAAGGATCTAATAGGGTCTTTTGGGTGCTGACTGTTAGCTACCTAACACACAACTCTCCTCCTATATCCGGGCTTGGGACCGACTGTTGTAGAAGATAGTAATTCTCTAGTCATGAAAGAGGCGGAGACAACTACGTGAGTTAACTACATTCTCAAACTGTTGATAGCTTGAATTCAATAATATTGCATTCAAAGTGTTGCAACTTGCAACATTAACCGCAACATCATATGAAGTAATTAATCCTAGCCCCAGAAGAGAAGAAACAATTCAGATGTGACAAGAAGCAGCATATTACTATACCCTGTTGCTTATTTTAAGCCTCAAGATTAGTTAGAAGATATGTTCCCTGAGGCTGTCGGAAATAAAAGGCTTCACCAATGCATATTACAAAGTTGGCACGATTGATACTATGATGTACCACAAGCAGGTTTTCTAAAATAGGTGAATCACAATTGAAGGGAAATACAGGCGTCCAATGTTACACAGTATTGAAACAGATAATACCAAGGTTCAAGAAAGTTGTGCACTTGCTCGCGCGTTGTGCATCTCGGCTTTTCTTTAGAGTTAGTTCTGTGTATGTATGTGTGTGCACGTCTGTATTCCGCACACTAATGGAGAAGTGATTTTCTTTCATTAGGATCTCTATGGGCCTGTCTTGGTTGAAATTCATTTAACAACTGCCGTCTATTTACCACCGACCCAGGTGGCTTACAAAGCCTGAAGACTTAAGTCTCTCTCTCACAGAGCGACAAAGAACCCAACCAGTCTCACATTCACCAGCTAAGTCCACGCTAATGAACTTCAAGAGCTGACCTTTCGTGGGCATAAGTGTGAGCTACTGCACTGCATAAATGTTTGCTTTTTAAAGAACTATAGACCTATCACTGACTAGGATGGGAGCCTATTGCAGCACAATCAGATGGTACGGGGCAACTAAGGTTGACACCAATATGTCGATACCAAAGTACATTAGGTCACAGACTATTAAGCACCGATAAAGGAGAACTAAAGTGACAAATGGACAAGAGTAAGAACAAAGGAGAATTGAAAAGGAAGTAAATGAATAATGAAGAGCTGAGCCTTTTGCCCTGGGGTAAGGAGCAGAATAATTCCCACAGAGTTTGTTCCTTATTAGTTATCGCTTCCGAAAGTGGTATATGAATCTGCACAGCCTCTCTACTCATTGCCAAGTGGTTATGAGTTCGATCCTTCAAATGGTATCCGCTTTCAAAGGCTTTTGGACAATACTCTCTTGTGTATGCCCCTCGGTTTGTGCCTTAGCGCACCTTGTTAAGTTGTGGCGTACTATATTTTATGGATTTTGTGTTTACCTCTCCACGTGGGAGTGGGGGGTCGCACTTGAAGGGTTGTATTAGAATCTGTCCCACATCGGTTAATTATTTCCCCTCAAACAAGTATATGAGTCTAGGCAGCACTTACAGTCAATTGATTTTGAGTTGGATACTCTAACAGTGTATGAAACATCACATCAATAGAAATTATTCACTTTGAAACAAAATCACAATCTTCAAGATAAAACCACTTTAACTGCATTTACGTCAATTATGAAAGCTACAATTTTGATATGCATGCCAAATTTATTTCTGACACCAGATATTAATTACAGGTATCCAAACAAAGGAATAAAGACTAGGGAGCTTGAAAGGATTACTCTCTTAATCCATGAGCATAAAGTTTTGCTGAAGCTCGAAAAGGAGGACGTTCATTTTGAACATAGGCTTTAGGAACTTCAATTTCTTGCTTTGTTGAAAATGGTGGAGAACCTTCAATCATCTAAAACAGCTCCAGTTTACTGAAATTAATCACCACCTCCAAACATTGAAATGAAATTTTACTAAAACAAGTAGATACTTCCACACATATTTGTGTGAGAATAATGTATTCAAATTGTCCACAAATCACTTACCACGCAAGCATCTGCACAGTACATATCCTATCAGACTAAAAAGTACCAACCGAAGATTGAATAGGAAATAACAAAATTCAACTCATGAATAGAAATCAGGAAATCTCGCTAACATAAAACAGTAAGAAACTAACATGAATAGAAAATAGGCTAGTTTTCCAAAGTAGTAATGTAATGGCCAACCCATCATTTAGACCTACAAAACCAAACTACGATACATAGAAACACATAGAAGTACCCATGTCAGGCACTCAACACTCCGGTAAGGGTAGGGGATAATGCTCAGCCAAAGCATATAAAGATCTATCAACATTCAACAAAAGAAAATGTTGAAAATGCAGAACCCCAAATTGAGAGACGTCTACCAAGAGAGGGGGAGAGAGTCGAAAGTGACTTCAAACTAATAGATTGTCGACTAAATAAAGTTAAGATGGAAGTAGCAGCACACATACACAGCTATTGTAGAGAGAGACAGGGGGGGGG
>BPLS01013616.1:0-11265 GCA_019656275.1 Rhododendron kiyosumense | reverse complement strand
AGCAAGAAATTGAACCCTATATCTTGCAATTCAAATGAGAATTGGTGCAGAAAACTTATCCCATGAATAATCTCTACAAATTGGAAGAAGAGAATTCCATAAAAGGGGGGGGGGGGGGGGCGAACTAGGTTTTGACATGATTTGTGATCCAAAACCTCGTTGATCCAAAACCTCATTGCTCCTGCTAGGTTTCCACGGGAGAGAGAGAGAGAGAAAGAGGGGGAGGAAACAATAAAATAAGGAGTAGCTTGTGAATAGAGCTTCGGTAAATGAAGCGAACAATTGTAGCAAAAGGTATTCAATCTACCCCTTTACCTTTTCTGCTGCATGAGAGTTTTCTTACTTTGGATTGGTAAGGTGGCTAAGATTGGGTGTTTACCTAATCTGATATACTTGCTCTAAGAGGTTAGGATACTCACACTTCTGTTGATTTATGGTTCTTAATAACTCATGAAGTTTTTGGGGCTCACGTTGCGGTTAGTAAAATTCTGGGTACTACCATGTTTATTCTTCCTTTCCCTTGGTTCTTCCCTCTTCCCAAACATGGCAACAGAAATAACCTTACGCCCTATCCGAATGATGAAAAAAATGGAACTGCTGTAAACAACATTGAAACCTAGTTCATCTTTAAAAACTATTGCCCACGTAGAGAAGTGCCATCCTCTGTCACCTATTAAAGTTAAAACAGCAGCTTCTCCAACAGTTGGTCATACTATGAATACTCTGCTCTGCCTGCAACCAAGCAGGATCTAGCTGAGAAAATAGAGGATGCTAATGCAGCAGCAGAGGCGAGGAAGAGGAGGAAGGAACTTACAAAGCTAAAGACCTGAATTTCCGCTAGTTGAGTTGAGTTTGGGAAACAGAGGATTTGGTTTGTAAAAATGGGTAGGACTACTTAAAGTTGAACACTAACCATTAAGGACATGGAAGAACTAGGAACTGGCTTGTAATAATGGGTTATCTGCCTATTTATCTACCTAGACACATTTTAGTTTGTTTTGTATGGTGTTTGAACTTTGAACGATAGAATAGAATGTATGTATTTGTTGTTTGACACAGTTAGAGGTTTGAGCCCGATAGGAATTAAAGACTGAAGGTTTTGAGTTTTATGTAATTACTTTTGTGTTGTAGTAAATCAGTAAGAGGATTTTCAATGGAGAGAATGTTAAGTTTCAGGGATTTTGTATCTGTTTTTGAAGTTGTAATTGAGTAAAAGTATGCACAGTTTCTGATAATGTGAAGTTTCCCTTTTTACGGGGCAATATTAGGAACTAGTAAATACTACCTATGACTGAACTTTTTTGCAGATATCTTCTACAACCTTCCATTGACTCTAAACTCACTCCGCTAACATTAGATAACTTTGGCATAAATTTCGTGCTACTTATCAGATAATATAATATGTGTCTTGGTTCTTCTTAGATGATGGGGTGCCAAGATGGGAATTGTTGCATAAGAAATGACCGTTGCTCAGGGCAGGCTCCCTCCTCTGCAGCTCTGCTCCCCTGACTCTTTACCTGCAACAAGTCACTAGGGCTTGGGCAGCCTAGTGACCCTTTGATGATTAAGTTAGATCTCAGGGGGAAGATTTAGATCTAGGGTTCAGGAAGTAATGTCATTCCTCTCTCCATGAGCACCCCTTTGTATTTATAGACCTAGGTTTACTTGGCCTCCAAGGTAGCACGTGAAGGGTACGCTCGGGTAACCGCCTCGGGTGATGTCATATATGATGAGAGCAGCGGGACGGTTACGAAGCACGTGGCCAAGTCTGACCCCAATGATTATTGTTGCCACATAACCCATATGGGACCCGTCTGGCGTAACAACCTCATACAAGCTTCTTCGGGAAGATCGAGGCAGAACCGTGTTACCGAGCGCTATACCGGGCACAAGGTCGAGATTGTTAGCTTTCATTAGCTCATTGACCGGACCCCCAAGGGACATGGGCTTGGTAGACCTGGCTCAGCCATTGATATAATAACCGAGGCCTCCACAATAGCCCCTCAAGTTTCTGGAGCTTCACACATTTGCTTTAGAGACTTGACTCATTTCACGAGCCATCGTGCCTCGCGTCTTCTCCAAAAGGATTACCGAAGAGTCGAGCGACATCGGTAGATTCTAGTTTGATAGCCCCAGCAGCTGGAGCCACGTGTCGATCATCGCTGAGATGCCAGAAGATGGAAGCTGTCTCGGCACGTGCCGTGTCAGTTGATTGGTACGAAACGTCGCTTTGGGAACACGTGTCAACATGCCAATGGGTCGACCCTCCGATGCTCTGACCTTGGTTCAGAGCCCTTGACACTAACCGTCCGATGAGGACACCTGTCAAAGATCCAACGGCTTGGTACACGACGCTTCGTTTCCCGCGTGGTTTTTCGTCTTTCTTAGTATAAATAGACGAGGCAGACGCGAGGGCAGCCACTATTCCTTTGCTTCGAAGATGAACCCCCGCCGCCGTCTGCTTCAAACTTTTGAACAAAATTTCAAGGGCTTCAAACGCAGATAACCGCACGAAGTTGAGGTATGTTGATCTCCTCACTTTAATCTTCATGTTTTGACTATTTTCTTTAACTTTTTCATCGTTTTTAGCGTGCATTGTGGCTGTGCTGTACCTCGCCGCCGTCTGGTTCGTGGCGGCGCTGGGCTCTAGCGCTGATCATGTTCTTCCCGAGGCCTAAACTCATCCCGAGGCCTATCTTCATCCCGAAACCTTAGGAATGGTTTGACCATAGGGATTCAATCCAAAGAGGAGTACTTTGACAAAAGACTGAGGCCTAGGTTTCCCAAGGAGCGATGACCATTCTGTCCTGAACGCTAGGTCCTTTTGCTTTTCCCTAGGCATATAGCTAACGGGTTTTTGCAACTTTTCATCTTGCTAGGAAGGGGCGAATGGTCGTTGAGATCTCCTCGGACAGCTCCAGTAGCACCGACTCTTCTCCCCGAGATTCCTGCAGACATTAGGGAAGCACTTCGGATTCGAGACTTCTACCAGACCCCAGTTGATTTTATTGAGCCCTTCGACCCTTTAAGAGCTCCACAGAGGAAAACAACCTTTGACCCGAGAATGACGGAGGCCCTAAGCACTTCGGACCATGGACCGGGGCCGTTCGCCGATGCTCCCAAGGAGGTCCGGGGACAAAGGAGGCCGATGGGGCCATGTCCCTATCGGAATCAGTACTTCGATGGCAAGTTGGCCCGATTATGCAGAGTTCAAAAGAGTTTATAGCATCCCTCCTGACGTCGAGGTTCTGCTTCTTCCAAACAACGACCCCAGAAACTACGACGTCGAAGGCCGGCTGGCGGCGGCGCCGGCGTCGTGACGGGCTCGCCTAGGGTAGGAGCGTCGAGGGCCCACCCCGCTTCTCCACAGGAGCCCTCGGAGAAAAGGGCTCGGCATGAGGAGGGTGACAGGGGTCGGGGTTAGGACCCGGAGATCATCCTAATCACCGAGGAGGAAGGGGAGGAGCACGTAGAGGAGACCGACGTGGGAGCTGAGACCGAGACAATGGTTCGAGCGCGGGATCTGCCCTGGGCTCTGGAGTTCTGCCATTATGTTGGACGCCAAATCCACCACGCCGACAGCGTTTCCAACCTTGGGACGGCGTTTGGGGTGATGCGAGCTTGCATTCTGCCAAGGGATGCCAAGGCGGTGAAGGGCTGCACCGAGGACCTCACCGGGGAGATCGCACAGGCACTCCTGAACGTAAGTTATCGTTTCGCACTTTGTCCCTTTCGGTTTGGATATTTGCACTTTGGTGAATATTTCGATTTTGATCGACAGGACGGCGCTCGGGCTTTGGTCGTCAATGACCGATGCAAGGCTCAGGAGGGAGAGATCGAGGAGCTAAAGCAGGCCCTTGCGCAGAAGGAGGATGACCTGAAGGTGGCCCGGGAAACCTGCGATCTTTACTTGGCCGATTTCCAAAGATGTGACGGGGAGCGGATACTCGCGGCGGGCCGAGCCGCAAAGGCTGAGGAGAATGCAGAAACTCTGAGGGTCACCCGAGCTCGGGAGGTCGAGGCAGTGCGGGACAAAGGCTTTGGCGAGGGCTGGGATGCGGCCGAGGTAATTACTAGCAAATCAAGAAACGAAAACAAAAATAACTGTTAGGCAGAATATGTGGGTGGAATGACAGAACTATGATTTCATCTCTGGGGTCTGTATCATGAATGGAGAGGGAACTACCACTTTGCAATACAAGAATTGTGTGATTTATGAGGACTAATGAAGTAAACATAGAGACAGGAATATTCAGAATAGATGATAAATATATACGTTAGTCGTGGGAACACAAATAAGGTATGAGTATTGAGCGAAACTTATGCCAAAGTAGCCTCTTGTATCAAATCACGGTTATTTGTATCGAATAGGTATATCAATTGGTAAGATAAGTGAAACTTTGAGTGAAATTGATGTGAAAATACCCACACTGGTAGAATAAGTCAGGTAGTTTTAGACAAGGAAAATGTTAATCTTTGAAAAAAAGAAAGTTACAAAGATGACTGACAATTTTAATATCTCTTAATTTGCAAGGATTAAATCAAAATCTGCCAATCACATGATATCGTAACGACAATTCTAAAGAGTTACGAAATATCTTTTAACATGAAATGATTACACACAAGTCTGCCACATTGATTGGGTATGATTTTGTTGGTCGTATATTACATAGATACACATAGTTGGGAATTTGTATATACCTGGCATTTCCATATTGTTGTCCACTGATATTTGCTGCTTGGGCACCACTGATCAGAGGATACATTTGTTTTTTCGGTGAGAATGTGTTGATGGATATTCCCTACAGTAAAAAGTTATAAGAGTAGTCATAATGGCTAAGCAAGAAACTCACAGAGTTCGCGAATTAAATTAACCAAAATCAGCTCTTGCAGCTGGCCTCCCTAATTTTGATGTAATAGTACTCTTCACTTAACTAGAGGAAGGCAACTTTAAAAAAGACATAAAGCGAGAAAAAAAGAAATTTTTGCTTTGTATTTTTTTTGCATTATTTAAATTAGATACATGTTCCTTAAAAGTAATTATTTTTCATGAAAAAATCTGAAGAAGATAAGAACGAGAAATTCTAAAAAGAAATGGCCCATATGGCAAATTTGCACCCATGCTCATAGGCTTTGAGTGCAGAAATAACTTCCATTCTTTACACTAAATGTGCACCGCATATTTCAAATATTTCTTTTGTAATCTATTCTGCATTGAAAAAGAACAACCAATAATAGCCTTGCACCCTAGATCACACATACCAGCTCATGAACTCTAACCTACCTCAACTAAACAAGAGAAACACATGCTCAAGGCAGTCTAACAGAAACCAGAATGTAGCCAATAAGGCAGATAGCTAAGACTTAAGCCACTACCTAAAAATCAGCTAATACTACCATGAGAAACTAGGAAAATAATCTCAAGCACAAATGCAAGATCTGATATCCACAATAATATTACCAACCAAACCAGAATTGTCACATTGTTTGTGTTGGAAAATTCCAAGTTCCTTTCCCCCCAAAGGAGATACATTGTTGCAGACAGGGACAGTTGCAGAAGTAAGAACTGTGCACTTAGCAGAATCCCTTTTGCTAACCAGACTAACTCGTGCCTTCTAGCCACAAGCTCAGATGATCTAATAGCCTTCGAACTAAGTTGGAGGAGTTAATTCTCTCCATTCTGTTTAAGGGTTCATTTAACTGTGTCCTCCAGGTTAACATTAAGAATAAAATCCACTGGAGTTCAACTACTTATCAAGGAACACCATGCCCTCGACAGAGCTCAATCAAGAAAACGGATTACATTAGCCGACCCCAATTGGATGGGACTTAAAGCTCGGTTTGTTTTGTTAACCAGTATATGCTTCTAGGCCATAACCATCCCTCATTGTCAATGGCAGAACTGACATTATCTGCTACTATATACAGCATATCGAAGACAAACCGCTCTTTCTCCATAGTGGCCCTATAGGAAGCCGGTTCTCAATCCAAAGAAAAGTTGATTCAATCCTGACCTCAAAGCCCGTGATGAATATGAGGGAGTAGACTGTGCCAAACACTGTGGTGTTTTATGACATAAGTATGATTCCACTTGATCCATAAACAAACTGCTTTCTTACATACAACCCTTTAATGCCTACACATTGAAGCTTTATTCCAGGACACAGATATCAGTCCATTTGATTTTTTTGCCCCAGTTATTAATTTGCAGCCCAGATAAGAACGTCAAAAGAAAGTAGGAGTAACTTTCTATTGAATAACCTGATACGCATGATCCATTTCCTCTTTTTGGGACAATAGCTATCAAGGGTGTATAAAAGCCAACTATTTTTTAGATTTTGAACATTGGAGTGTAAATTATAGATATTCGGAGTATTTGGATAATAATACGTAGAATATATTCTATAGAAGATTGTTGCAAAGCTGTATGGAGAATACAAAAAGCTCATCCGAAGATAATTTTTGGATTCTGCATTCTCTAGTTCATTTTTCGTTCCTCCCAAATGCTCAAAAAATGCCGATGAAAAAAATGCTCAAAATGCAAAAATGAAAAATAAAGTAACATGAAAAGTGGGTGGCCAAGCACCCCCAAGTCTATGAGTGGTAGACGCAGAAATCTAGCTTAGTAGGGGCATATTAATAATCATAATTGTGAAAACTTTCCTAGTCAATCACAGTAAAATCATACTAAATTAACATATTCATTACTAATTACAAAAATTTATATCAGGCATATTCTTGAAATAATTAAATAAGCACAAATTATTTGACAAAGTTTTAGAATATGTTTTAATATTAACATAGAGATGGGTTTTTTTTATTTTTATTAGTGACTTTCTTTTAAGTACTTTGCATTGATCCGATACTATTTGATATGATTTAGAAATGCATTAAGTTTGTAAAAAAATAAGTGTGCAATACTAGATTACAACTTATGTAACACAATTATACAAAGCTTAATGTTTCTTGGCTAGCTCTAAAAAGTGTGAACGATTTTGATCATTATTGTGAGGCCCACGATGGATCCACAAATGACAAATGACCCAAAACCTGGACCATTTCATACTGGATGGGATCTGCTCCCCGATATGATAGGAGTATTAGAGAGAGGGACTTACGGAGACACGGATGCCGTTACCCAATTTAACAGCAGTCTTGAACTGGCGATCAATGCTACTGGCCGCAACCGTCATGAGCCACGGCGCAACATTCTCCACCGTCATTAACTGGGGCCCGGAGTTCCCACCCGAGCAAGAAACGAATACACCCTTCTTCATCGCATGAAACGACCCAATTGCAATCGGATCCTCAAAAAAGGGCCTCGGGCTCCCACCTGTATGTAATTTCATTTTTACCACCAACAAAAACACCACACAGCAATATTAATTTTTTCTAACTCAAAAAGTTAATGCAAAAACAGTGAGGATTGAGATTCTCCACTCTATTACACACAACACCGGTGGCAGTAACTTTTTTGGGAGGGTATGCAGATGATCTTTAAGAAGAAAAAAAACCTTCTAAGAAAACGAAAAAAAATACTACAATACTATACTATACTTCGTATAATAAAAGGCAAAAAGTACATAAAAGACGGTACTTTCAAGTGTCTTCAACGACAAAAATATAATTCTTGAATAAAAAAATGAAATATTTCAGTTCATAATGTTGTCAATATTTTAAAAAAGAAATTAAAGATTCCAATTAGTTCTTTAGCATGATGTCAAAAAACTCGAAAACTACGTAAAAAACACCTTAACTTTTTATCCGAAAATTACATATGTCTAGGTACACGAAAAAACAACAACAGAGGGAGTATCAAAATTTCTATACGTGCAAACACAAAAATATTACCAAAATGATTATGATTATATTTTCATTAAACTTTGCAATTAAGATATAATCACATAAAGTCGCTGCCTATAATCCGGTACACTTATATTCATTTTAAAGAATGGTAGACCAAGGAGAGAAAAGATTAGAAGAAGATTTCTGAGATACTTTATTCATTATGTGCAACAACTTATATACAATACCAAAGTGAATATGGTGATTGGTTCAATCCCATGATTGGTGGGATTGATTTCCTAAGAATCAAAGATTATAAACTATCCTAACTCCTAAGAATAAACTACTATACAAAGAATCAAATCATGCCCAATATGGAAGGATTTTAACATTAGATAACAAATATAGTACATAAGGTTAAATTCATCTATTGATGCCATACAATTTAAGGTGGAGTTAAGACTAGGTTTGGCTTAACTAGCTATTTAGAAAAAAAAATTGCTCCATTCAAGTTTTTTTTTAAAATTTTTTTTTTTGGATTATTAATTATGATGCATGAACACGGATACAGACACGTACACTGACACGGACATGAGAATTCTAAAAAATGGGGGCACGGACATGGCAGGAACACACCATGTGTATATTTATTTATATATTTTTAATTCTTTTCCCAAATTTAAATGGCAAAATATGGACAAAACGAAAAATCTATAGTTTCAATACCATTCAAATAAAATGACATTCATAAGTTCAATACAACCCAATTGAAAATTATAATTTGGCCTTTGAAATTTTTTTAAAAATTACCAATATTTTTTTTTAAAATTAAACATTAACCCCCTCGTCAAGTCACCAGTCATGTCCCTCTCAAAAAATTTAAATTAAATTATGGTACGTGTATCCACATGTTTCCGCCGTGTTTCTGTATCCGACACTACTGCAATATGTCGACCTCTAGAGATATCAGTGCTTTTCATAACAGTTCTCAACGATAGAAATCTAAAGAGTACAGAAATTATGCTGAAAATTATTTTTTTATAAAGACAAGTTATCCAACACAATTAGATTTTTGAAATATTTTGTTTTTATTATTTTTTAGTTTTGAACGTTGTTTATTTTCTTCTAAAGCCTCTCATAACGACAAATGAATAATTCATAAAAAATTGACCCAAACTAATAAATACAACTATTAAGCCAAGCCTATTCTTAATTTTTACGAAAATCTTGACTTGATTGTACAGGTGTTAGAATTTTTTTTGAAAAAATATTTTTGTAAGAAGAGAGAATTCCCCAAGAGATTGGGGCCCACCTATAGATACAGATATAATGTCGACCCCATCGGCTATGGCGGCGTCGAATCCAGCCAAGAGGTCCATGTCTGTGCAGCCGATGGACCAGCAAACCTTGTACATTGCAATCCGAGCCGAGGGAACGCCTCCGCGCGTGGTGCCAGCCGCCAGGCCATACAAGCTAGGATCGGCTACTGAAACACCTGCGGCGGTGGAGGAGGTGTGGGTGCCGTGGCCGTCTTGATCTACCGGAGTCGGGTGAGCCTGTGGGTCGCTGTCCAAGTTGTAGCATGCTGCACCAATGACCTTGCTGCCCCATGCCGAAGAGATCCAAAGTTACAAACAAATGTAACAAAATTTGGCAATGGCATTTTTTTTAGATAGTGATTTTCACATTATATATATATACACACATATACACTAGGGTTTGTCCGTGCCTGAAAGCACGGGTAACGTGAAATCTAATTAGTGATAATTATGCAATTAATATTGTGAGAGAGAGAGAAGAAGAGCCGTTAGATTTATAAAGCAAATTAATGATTAGGATTTATAAAGAGATAAGATTCAAAAACCGTTCTTTCTTATTACGTAGATATAATTATGCTCTCCATTTTTTTCCTTTAGTGATACAGTGGTGACGAAAAATGTAATACAGCTGAGTTACCCAATAAAAACTAGCTTTCCTAATTTTTGGCGACAGGATGCTATTCAAGGTGTGAACCTTCAGGGCGATGATCGAATTTTTTTTTTTTAACCTCGTCTAAAATACCAAATACGTTAACAATAATGTTTTGTCGGAAGCAATCAAATACATGACTGTACCATGTTTATCTTGAGGTAAAAAGATTTTGATCCAGTGTGCCAACTTATTTTTTAAATGTATTCCGACATTATACAACAAAGTTGGTCTATGGCGACGGAAAAAAAAAAATCGTCCCCGGTGCCTTAAATTTTGGTGAGAAAATTATTTTTCGTTGCCAAATGCTACCCTTTGATCAGGGCCGGCTCATAAATTTTGGAGGCCGAAAGCGAACCTTTTGAATGAGGCCTTCCTATATTTTTCATACAAAAGTGGTCTACAAAGAGTCTAAAAAAAAAAACCATTACAAAAGATTTACTATTTCAAAATAGAAGCATATAGTATATAATTATCTCCCCAAAAAAATGCAACTATTACAATACCTCAAAATCCATCATTTGAAAATTAGTCTTCTCGCACTTTTTGCTGCAAATGTACTAATTAAGTCTCCATAGTCAAGTTGCTTCACCAACTCTTTCTTGATAGACAATATAGCCAATCCATTTAATCTTTCATTAGACATGGTTGACCGAAAATAATTTTTGATCAAGAAATTCCGTATGCATGTATTTTCCGTCCACGGTTGTCGGTCGTTGTCTTCCCTTCCCGTCCCTTCGACTCCTCAAGCGTGAAGCATGAAGCGTTTGTGCGTTTCTTTCTTCTTTTTTGGATCAGCGCAATATATTCTTCTGGCCGTCCCTTATTTTCTTTTTCTTTTTTAACGCCTTAGTGTTTCTAATGAGTAATTCTACCGTTTGGACCTATTTTGTAGCTCATAAATTTTAATTGGACCTATTTTGTGTAAAGGAGGCTAGTGCAATTTTTTTTGGGACACACACACACACATATATGTATATATATGGATCCTAGAATTTTGGGCCCTCATTTATAACTTTTTTGGGGGGCCAGAAGCGTAGGCTTCTCCTGCCTTTGCCATAAGCCGGCCATGCCTTTGACGATGAAATCATGAAATTTGTAGCTAAAAGGGTAGCTTAATTTTTAACAAGGAATTCGTCGCCATAGGGTAGTTTTTTGTAACGACCCGAATTTCGAGCCGTTTTTTTCCGAATAAACTTATAAAATATAATACAATAATATTAGTATTATATATAAATTTAGTTATAAATATATATAAACACATGTAAATACATATATACATACAAAACACACACACCCATTACTCTCTCAACCCATCACCATCCCACCTCTCCCCATCATCACCCCCTATCCCCTCCCCCCCCTCTTCGTCTCTGATGCAATCAAATATTGAATGGGAATCAAAGATTCAAAGAAATGAGCAAAATCTCATTCAAGGGAATAAACACCAAATGGTAGAGAGAGAAACTATGTCGCAATCAATATATTCAATATTCTTAATAATCAAAAGCT
>BPLS01013609.1:0-10842 GCA_019656275.1 Rhododendron kiyosumense | reverse complement strand
TACTGTCAACAAAGTAGGGGAGATGAGGAGGGAAGAAAAGAAAAGGCAAGTAGGAGCAGCATTTGTTTAGTGGCCAACGGAGAGGAAAGAGTGGGAAAGCAATAGGACGCCAAGCCTAATAAATAGGGCTAGAAGTAAACAACAAGAAAGAAAGAAAAAAAAGATTAAAAAAAAGGTCATGGGCCCACAACCGTGTCTGAAACATCATTTCGTACCGTGTCTTAGTCGTGTTTCAAAGAGCAATGCTATGGACAAACACTCTGAAACACGACTGTGACCGGAATAGTACATGATGAGCCCACACGTGCATATACGTGATTGTTCTGGACACAATTGCGTTCGGAATTGTGGTTCTAGACTTTTTTTTTTTATTTCAAAACGTTTGAAAAAAGGGGTTTACGAACACAAATCCGACCAAAGATGTATCTAAAATTATTTGATGTACGAAAATTCTATGCACTAATGAACGTTGGACATACAATATTAATCGCACGTCAATCTCTAGACACATTTGTGTCCGTATTTTCTTTACAAAGTTTGTTATGATTAATATGGCTATACAAGATTGTATTTTCCTCGAATAAAAGAAAAGACTGTAATTTGATCGGGAACAAAAATTATATTCTTACGAAATGATTTTAGGTAATTTTTTTTTTCTAAAATCCCAAAAGACCGGCCAATGGGTGACAATGCAATGTCATTTTATCCAAACCAACAAAAAAAGAAAAGAAAAGAAAGGGATATCGTATCTACGTTATCACAATCAGTTAGCTTTTTATAATTTGCTTGTTTTCGAATCAAAGATAGCATATGTTTGTAAGCAAATAAAAAAAACCATAACAAAAGGTTTTTAATCGGCTATATTGCATATCTTGAATTTTTAACTCAAAACAATAATGAGAAAGTGAATTAGATTTCTCCTAATTGATGCGCGCACTACTCTAGTATTGTATCGTGCTCCGTCTTTTCATCAGTGAACGAAGATCAACTTCATATCTCCTAAAAGAAGAGCATATTCATGCCTATTATCGATCTACTCGTATGGATCGATTGAGACGCTCATGTGCAATCTTGTTTGGCTTCAAGCCTCCAAATTAAAAAACCCGTCGACCACAATCGCAAAATCTTATTATGTTAATGCTTCGTGATATCTCAATATTTATATCCTAACATATGAAATATTGTATTGTTTTACCTAAAGTGAGTACGTAGAGTTAAAGTAAAGTAATTTTTGTTCACCAATTCTTTGAAATCCTAAAGTCACCGCTGCAGTTGGTTCCATTGCATTTAGGGTCAATTTGGCTGACTTTCTTGGGCAGTATTTTTAGTACTTTTCTTACAATTGCTTTATCTTGATTCCAATGCTTACTCTGTTCGAACAAATTTTGTTATACCTATTGTTTGTCTCGACGAGAGAAATTTGAAAACTATAAAAACATAGTCCAATTAATTTGAAAAGTTTTCACATTAGACGTCATTAAAGGTCCCGTTTGTTGTCACTTATAACTTGAATTTTTATTAATTACTTGAAATTAATCACAGCAGATGCTAATCACAACCGATTGTGCAGCGGTAAATGTTATTAAAAAAACAAAAAAAAAAAACAGAAAATCTATGCAGATTTTGTAATAATACTGCACCTGTTTTTATTGCATCTGCTACTGTTGTTGCGCTAGCTATTTATGAAACTTTGGAACACAAATTCCGAAAGATTTTACTGTTTGCCTCCATTATTGAATTCTCACACCTTCTACAACTACACAGTGTCTGCTACAGTTACGTATCTGTTGGAAATCGTGAATGTCAATTTTGTGTAAGAAAATAGTAATTTTTTTTTAACGGAGGAGCAGCTTACGACTAGACCGCTAAATAGATTCGATTGTACAATTCAAATATCCGAAAAAATTAATGCGGCCACACTAATTATGCCCTAATAGGCGTCGCTATCAATTTTTTTTACCCCACCCATTTTAAGTTTTTGCTCTAATTCGTCGCCGACATGTCTACAACTTGGATGTAATAAAGTAGCTGTCAGTACTAGCTGAAAATTCTTAAAAATGCCATCTGATCATGACTAGACTTTTATTTTATTTTTTCGTTTTTGGTCGGAATCTGATGACTAGACTCGTACTGCTGCTGAAACATGCTCCAAAACTTTCATCTGAAAGGCCTCTTAATATCCACGAATAATTTCGGCAAATTAAAGTGAAAAGGAGGAGGAAAATGCTAATCACAATTTATTGCGAATATACTCCGTATATATTTGTAAAAGTGTATTAACGTTTGTGAAAAGTGCATTATATTTTTTTAAATTTTTATTTGACATTACCCGTGCATTAGTCAAGCCAAGTGAATTGAGGGGAGCTGAACCATAAAAGAAATTCAATGCGTTGGAGGAAGAGCAGCTTCACTACTATATGCAGTATTTTCGTGCTATTATATAGCACAGTGAATTTCTAGTAAAAACATTTGCTATACAACATGCTCCACTAATATTCGCATTGTTTATAGGGCTGTTTCAATTACAGTACTACAGGAAATTAATAGTGCACAACATGACAGGGAAGAGAATGAAAAATGGATCACGGATGATGGTCGTGGTAGGTTTTGGGATCGATCTTACGTGGTGGAGCACAAAGTTGTCAAAATTGTAGGGGCTTCCCTGGAGTTTGATGTCTTGTTCGTTTCTCTTTTTGAAAAAAAAAATTTCAACTAAAAAAATACTCATTACCACACTACTTTCAATCATTATTTTCATAAATTTTTTTTCTTCAAAAACTCATCTAAACACAGCATGAGATTTCTTGAATATGTATAAATATACGATAAACTTGGAAAAGTGGAATTTCACCATTCCAAGAAAAGGAAAAGCAAATAGCTGTTCAAGTTTCTAAATTCGCTGGTTGATTAAAAGAAGCCTTCTAAATTCTTTGATTCAATACTATGACATCAAAGCCTTCTAAATTCTTTGTTTAAGAATTTTTTCACTTGTTTTCTTTAATTTATTTTTCAATTTTAAATCTAACTAGTGTCTAACACTGCGATTCCTATATCTTAACATTTTATTAAAACCGTGTAAAGTTCTGAAAGAAGTGTTAAATTTTTTTTACCGTGCCTACATCTAAAATCCGGACATATAATTAAGAAATTGATTTATACACTCCCCTTTTTTATGCACACACTCTTTTCTTTTTCTTTTTTTGTCCTTTAACACGTGAATTTACCAAACAATCCTTGCAATTTACGAAAAGTGTCTTGTTTCAGGACTGTTTGTTAAATTCAAGTGTTAAAGGACAAAAAAAAAAGTGTTTAATTAATTGCATGAAAAAAAAAAGGAGTGCAAATCAATTTCCTATAATTATTGACAAAGTAAAATTTTGGCCGATGGGTAGGTTATTGGCCCTTGAGTACTGGTGGGGCTTAAAATCCAGACCAAAAAGAAAATAAAGTGTGGGGCTTAATTAAATCAATTAGGCAGAAACTTTGTCAGCATTCAAATGCACTAAACTCCATTAATTGCTTATTTAAAATATTAATTAAAATTGCAAAGGGACAAGTGTATCAAAGAATCGTATCATAGTGTTGATTGGAGAATATCGTGCTGATGGTATAATTTGATCACTTTCAGAGAGAGGGAGATGATTCTCTGTCCCTCGCTATCAAAGAACTTATAAAGCTACTATTTCTCTTTTATAATTTATGGTGTCCGGATTAATTTGTGCGAACCTGATTACTCTCTGGGGATCAATCCCGCTGTTTATTAGTGGAGGGCCCAGTTATATATAAAGCCGAGGCAATTCCCAGTGTGGAGTAGACCAATAGTTGTTATCAATTAACTAGAAGGAGAAAATTAACTCTTATTTTACGGGCCTTAACCACCCAACTAACTCTTGAGATTAACATATAAAACTAAGACCCCTATGTACTAAATAAATCTGTAGTCGGCACTCCAAAAGGTCATAGAAAACTAAGGTTATCTTTTTTGAGTTATTGATAGGCTAATAATTAGTTAATTGCATGCCTATGGTGCGATTCCTTATACACATAATCATGGGGTAAGATCGCGACGGTTCATAATTTAAACCTCATGATCACACTACAAGAATATGTACTTTTTGCGTCGAAGTTTTTGCGACAGGATTAAATCCTGATGCAAAAGTCATTGTTTGAGACGGTAAATGGGCCCGACGCAAAAAAATTAATATTTGCGATAGGTATTAACCCGTGGCAAACAAGTGGTCGCAAAAGGGTAGTATTTGCTTCAGTACCCATCCCAAGGCAAATAGTAGTAATATGAAACGACCTCGTTCATTACAATCGGGATCCAAAGAAAATTCCACCCACACGAATACACGATCTAATTCAGGTTCTCATTTTTTGCCCTATCACATTCCTTCAGCCGTCTCTGCAAATGCCTAAACCATGGCTTCCATCGCCACCCCTTGCCGGTTCCCCATGGTTAGTACTTAGTTCTCTCTCTCTCTCTCTCTCTCTCTCTCTCTCAAAATAGGCCGGGAACCCATTGCTGCATGTTGCTTTGTTTCCGTTTCCGTTTTCGTTTTCGGATAAGAAAACCATAATTAATTCAATTCGATCGATCTCTCTCGAAGTGTATATATATGTATGTCGTTGCAGTCCCTTTGTATGCAGATCTGTACCCTTTCAAGTCTGTTTTAGAGGCGGTTAGCGCTTGTATTTTCAGATCTAGAAGAAATTTGCAATTTTACTTAGGATTCCTATGCTTTTCACTAGTCCACAATGTTATGGTTTATGGTTTCTCGTTCTTTAAGTTAATGCTGAATTTTGTCTACTCTTGTCTTCCTTAGGGTTTTGCATCAATTCGATAACAATGGTGATGAATTTTTTGACTCCATTTCTGAATCCACCCAAATCAAGATTAGTATACCACAGTTGCGGATTCTTGTAAGATTTTCCTTTGATCGAGCTATAAGTTTCTTCCCTTTTATTTTGCAAAATTTTCAGACTTGGGTACCTTCCCCTTTTCAGAATTTGGGTAGTTTGCCTCAAGTTATATTTTTCCTCTTGTGGTATCTTAGAATAAAAGTAATTTTTTTTTGTGCCTTCAAATCCTTATTTGTTCAGTCATTGCAAGACATGCTAACACCATATCGATCTGCCAGAATCATTTCATAAGTTGAATACTTCGGACAAATTTGAACTAGACTGTTCCTAGAAGATTAAATAAGCAGCTTGCATGCGTCCCCACCTGTCTTTGAGAAAGGTTAGTTATTATTATCTTTTCTCCTTCCATTAAGTTTTCTATCGTGTGGAAATGCTGGAGTGAGTTTGCCACGGTGTCAATTGTTGTTACATGGTTTTTTTTTTTTGTTGTATGAATTTGTCCCAATATCTAAGTTTACTGACAAATTCTAATTAAGATGGCACAATTATGAATTTCTCTTATAATTTTTGGTAGAGAATGGTGGGACTTGTAGTTTTGGAGGCATTGCTACGCTCATGAATTCTACCCACATGTAAGTCCTTTCTCTTCAAATACTTTCGTCGTATCTTATAAGTTTACTGTAGCTTGACATCCCTTAGAATTGAATGGTTTTGGTGATTAATTTCTAATTTTTGATGGGGTTGGTTAAGTTGTGGGATAGAAGATGCACTTAAGTTAAATAATCGCACCATGTACAATCAGTGGAAAGGCTCAAATCCTTGGCCTCTTAATGATAATGTTGGTTTTTGGTATTGATAGAGATATACCTTATTTAAGTTTTCTGTGCAGCTAGTTCATTCTACCGTAAGCAAAGCGATGGAAGTGGTTGCGATATACGTGATCATTAATGCTGAGGTATCATGAAATGTGCGTCTGTGATTTGAATTCAATTGTTAGTAGAAAACCTAGTATAGCTTTACGAATGTTAACACAATAGGGGGCCAAGAACAAATAAAATTCCTTTTCTTTTTTCCCTAAGTTTAATTCCTTGATGTTTGAGGATGTTTCTACTTTCCGCAATTCGATCAGTTAATGGAAGCCCCCAAAATAGGGCTATCTTACTTACAACTCCTGATTGTTCTTGAGCTATATTTTCTTGTTGAAAAACACAGTGTCTGTACTGAAAGTCCTTTAGAGGGTTATACACTTGGTATAGATATAAAGTCATTGTTATATTCTACTCTGTAAGGTCAGAAGAGGGAGTATGTATCTGACTTCCACGTTTGGCTTATTTCATCCCTTTGCACCTCTATTTTGCAAATGTTTTGTTGGTGGTCAGGTCCCTATCTCTCTCTAGCATTTCTTTGGGAATAGATACCTTTTATATTTTGTTTGATTAACTTGAGGAATGATATTTTGATTGTATATTTTTCTAGGAATTAAGATTGCATTCATGTCTGTGTTACTAAATAAGTATTTGATATGACTTATCTCCCATGGAATCATTATGCTTATGTTGCTCTTTCAATTTTCAGTTAATCGGGAGAGCTAAGATGGAGGCCGATACAGTTCGTGACAGAGGCTCACTTATTTCTATGGTTTTTGTTGTTTAGATGTTTGAGCAGTATTGGCTATGTATACAAGCATGAATTGTAAACATTTTTTTTCACACCAATTGTAGACATGGGTTGTTTTTTTATTCATAATAAGAACAGTTTTTGCGATTATTTTCGTTAGAATGAGTCAGTACAATTTTAATTTTTGCACAGAAAACATAGTATTCTGATAGTATATTACGGGTAATATTAGATATCAAAAAAATGGGAGATTTTTTTTTTCAATTAAACTCAGCATTTGCGACGGGAATTGCGCGGTTGCCAAAGAAAAACTGGTATTTTTAAATATTTTTTGCATCGGTATAATCCCGTTGCCAATACTACATCTTCCCGTCGCAAAGTATTTGCAACGGTGCAATCCCGTCGCAAACGGCTTTTGCCACCCCACCAACTGCCACCACACCATTCCCGTCGCAATCCCGTCGCAAAAAGGCTTTCGCCACGGTAAAGCACTATTTGCGACCGTTTTTTACCGTCACTGAAAGTATTATTTCTTGTAGTGTCAAGTGTGGCCCTAATGATCAGAGAGGTGATTATAATTGGTTGATAAAAATATTATTATATTCCTAATACACTAACAAGAACCTCTTAATGCCACATGTGTGGCGTATTTGATAGTACTTTTAGTCATGGGCTCTTTTAACACCCAACTTTCATGTGATAACCCTCTTAAGGAATAAGAAAACGAGTTTTTCTATTCAGAACAAGTAGGGCTGATAAATGAACTGAACAAGTCGTGAGTTCAAGCTTAGTTTGAAAACTTAGCGAGTTTCGAGAGTATGTCCGAACTTGACTTGTCTATTGGATGAGGCAAACTCAAGTGAGCTTTAATCGAGGTGATTTCGAGTAGTTTAAGTTTTCGACACCTTGTATGCTGAACGATCGAGCCAAATAATCGCTTATTTTAACTTGATTTGCAAACTTAAATTTTTTTAAATGACGTTCAACTTTATATTGTTCGTTCATGAACCCTAAGTCAAGGTATCTTAATTAAAGATAGTGTAGTTAACAACAAGTGATCGGAAGGAACCCAATGGGGTTAACTTCACGATCAATATTTGAGAATTAAATATTTGTTCTCTCCTATGGTTTCAAGTTTGGCTTCATAAACTCTCAAGTGTTATCAACCTCTTCGGGACAAGTAAAGCTTTGGCTATCTAAAGATTAATCGTTGGAGGTGCATGTGTGTAAGCCACCCAGACATCATAGCACACTTCTCAAGGCAATGTCATGTGTCAATAATCAATTATTGCCGGATACAACACTTGGTTATTTTTCTTCTTCAGTTCTACTATACTAGTATCAAGTATGGTTATGGATTGAACTGCTGGAAAAATAGTAATTTTGATTTAGGGCTTCTTATGCTTTTTCTATGGGCCCAATGATCTGAAGCCCAACATGATTATGTTCGAACTCCAACGTGAAGCCCAACATTTTTTCTATGGGCCAATAGCTTTCTTTCTTCCTTTTCATTTGAGCTTGAGCCTGATCTTCAAATAAAAAACTGAGAGACTGGGCCTATGGCCCGTAGTTTCTGATAAACCCCTAGTTCTGTGGCCCAACACCTTTGGGAACTTTGGTAATACATCCTTACCGTTAATAAATAGCTTTTATTTCATGTTATTTTTTCTTCCCTTGTATGTTTCTTTCTCGGTAACATATAAGGTGTCCTAGGCCAGTTTGGTTGTACTTCTAACTAAAATTCTACACGATTATGTATCGTATGAGGTGGCCCAAGAGTTGACGGCAATGAAAAGTTACTTGAAATTTTGGAAGGGAGCAAACGCTAAGTCTCAAGTCTTGACTATCACACCAAGCCTTGGAGTTTACTGAGTAGGCCTTATACACTGGCCAATGAGCACTAACCATGCAAATTGGAATGGGTAAGTTTGGACTTGAGTTTCACCATAGCAAACAGTGCTCGAAAAAGAAGTTATTTTCCTATTTAAAGAGTCACTTTCTTAACTAGTAACTTACTAAACATCAAACCATAGCCCTGTGTTTTCTCTATAATTATGTACGTATTCTTTTCTCAATCAGCCGACATGCCTTACAGCCTTGGAGATAAAGCTATATATAGATGTGTATTTTTATTACAATCTTAAATACAAAGAGGATGCATGGATGGGATGTTGTGTGAAATTAAGTTTTCAACAGTCATGTTGGGTAAATGTTGATCCGATATTAAGTGACTTAGTGGAGTACCCAACAATGATATCGTGCTAGTAAATATACACATAATAAAAGTCAAATCTATGAGAATTTAAGTATACGAACTAGATGCATATAAGAACTTGTTTTTTAGGTTTACAAACCCATTATTATAATAAAACTAGACAAAACTAGAGATCAATATAAAAGTAGATCTGTACTGAATACAAACAATAAGAGCATCCGCATCACATTAGTTTATTCCCATTTGGCACTACAATAACGAGTCAAATGATAAAAATGGCATTGCATTAGTCTCGATACTTGTTTGGTCATCAAATAAAGAGTTGCTACAGTTCCTCGCCTTTAAAAGTGAGCTACTATTCACAGGTTAACGTATATTTTATTAGTTTTCCTTGATCATCGTTGCTCCAAGTGGGGTCCTCACGCCACATGCTTCTCAAAGCAGTACACCTTTTCGTTGCACCAGATAATAAAGTATTGAATTACACTTTAAAGCAACGAGGCTAATGCACTAGGTTGTTCAAAAATGACTAGGCAAATTAATAAAGGTGACTTTTGTAGCTATAATTTGACTTAAGTTTAGTGAGGCTAGTGTGGATGCTCTGAAGATAAATTTAGACATTAAATTAAATTATCGCACGGCCATCAAAAGTTAAAATCTCTGGACACAGTTTTTAATAAATTTTCTTCATCTATCTCTTCACTCATTATTCTCAAAATTCTCCCTGAAAACCCAAATTGAATAGAGCATCGAACGAAAAAGCGTACAAGAGACTGCCATTTTTTTTGATAATCAAGAGACTGCCATTCACGCCACAACGTTTCCAGAAAGGTGGTCCCAATCAACAACATTCAAAATTTAAAGGTCTAAATTGAAGTAGTAATAAAAACTATAGGGATGTTTCTGGTACAGGGATCAAATCATGGGCTTATTTTGCTACTCCACCTTCTCTTTTCTTCCTCATCGTAATAACGAGCCAAATTGGCAGTGAAAACCTTTATATGTTCTCCCCGTTTTCTCTCTCTTTCCTTGTGTTTTCCAACCAAAAGCTCGACTTCTGCAACTGATACTTCTCAGGTACTGACTTCCAGTTGTATTGTAACTCGAAATTTCCTTCGCTTATTTAATCTGGTTGTTGAATTTCAGCAGAAAAGGGTGCTGTTTGTTGAATTTGTTGCGCTGATTGGTTGTTTTGTAGTAGTTCTGTTCATTAGGGTTTTCAATTGGTTACTATAGTTATTCTCAATTGGTATTTTCTAAAGATCAAGTCTTAACCACTCTCTTTTTGTCTCTAGTAGATCAGTAATCCTTTAGAAGGCTTTAGGTACTTGGTTTTACTATAATTTGGATGCTAGTGATTAAAAATTTATGATGCTTGAAGGTTCTTCAATCCACATGATGCTTTCCGTATGATTTATTTTGAGCTTTTTTCCCTTGGAATATCACTATATCAGTGACTGTTTAATACTCGTATAATTTTTGTTTCCAATCCAGTACATTCTTTGTGGTTGTTAATATGTGAAGGAAACGTTCTGAGTTTAGTTGGACATACCATGGGATCACATCGTCAATTGTGCTTTTTTGTCTAATTTTATTCAAAAGAATTCAGCAACTACCAGGGTTACTCCTCATATCAAATCTATCATTGGATGAACTCTCATAAAAAGGGGAAAAAAAAAAGAAGACATAAAAGTACTAATGCACCTCTTAGAGTTGCCATGACCTGGAAGTGTACTATAAGCATAAACTCAATCTAGGGAAAATAAATGAAGCTAATGTGATTCACAGCTTTTTATGTTTTGGTAGGTTTTTTTTTTTTTTTTTGATCGACAATTTTTTTTTGTTAGGTTATTCAGAGCTGTATATGTTATTCATTCAAGAGACACTTGCATTTTCAACTGTGATCACAATGTCAATCGTGCTTTTTGTCTTAATTTTAGTTAAACGCATTCGACAATTACCAGGTTTCAACGCTCATATCGAGTCTATATTTGGATGTAAATCTCATAAAAGGGGAAAAAAAGGATGTGAAAGTACAGATGTGCCTCTTGGGAGTCGCCATGAACCTCAACGTTTTATAAGCATAAACTGAAGCTAGGAAAAAGAAATGAAGCTAATGTGGTTCAGAGCTGCATCTATTTTTGTTA
>BPLS01013596.1:0-13772 GCA_019656275.1 Rhododendron kiyosumense | reverse complement strand
TAAGGCTAAGACCTCTCTTTAAGCAAAGAAGAAGAATGCTCTGCTTCTGCTTGGTCCCAACAACAAACAAAAGAAACAAAACTGATGAGAAGGCATTCAACATTATCTACCGGTTCGCTACCATTGGTTTCCAATTCATTTTTAGTACTACCAATTAGCCATAGAAAGGGGAAAAAATAAAAAGGGAAGTGACTAGTCAGGAAAGGATGTGAGCCCATAAGTAGTAGGCTTCACTTTGAGCCCCATTAACTAACTACTATATACTGTTCAGTTTCCTCGTCTCGTCGAGCTGGTAATTCATATAAGAATTCGGCTTCATCTAGTATCGGTATAAAACTTTGTGATTTGAGCATAGCCAACGGAGTCCGATCAACTTGAATTTTTACATGAATCACTAAATAAACAAGATGAAAAAGTTAGCAGATCAATTATCAAAAAAATAAGTGCGAATTGCCCAATCGTCCCCAAACTATTACATCAGTTTCGATCTCAAGGTAGGCCGATCGCATCGCAAACGAAATAGTTTCAAGGTCGCACCATGCACATTCCTGAATTCTTCCACATATGGAGTTTCGCAAGTAGAGACATTGAAATTATGTTTTCCACTTGGCCGAACACAATTGGTTGGGACATAATGGTACGTGGCAATGCTTAACTAGTGAAAATTTTCAGCCATCTCTTTTTATTTTTATTTTTTAGGGATGTATAAAAGTGTTGTTGAAAAAGGGGTTCTTACAAGATCTTCTTAGGGAAGAAAAAAGCATGGTCAAGGTCCAAAGGTAGCAGTCAATTCTTCTTCTTCATCATTATTCATTTCCCACTAATTATTGGTTCAATTTGAAAAACATAAGCTCATAATCATGCAACTTTAATCAGAGCACCTTCCCGTTATTTTCATTTTTGTTTTTTCCTTTTTGTTAAAGGGTGTGAACCGTACAATCCAGGGACCATATCCTGTTCAATTTCCGCAGTCAATGTCGTGATTAAGTTATTGTTATTGTTTCAGTTAATCAAACTATTAGTATGTATAGACCTGTCAATGGACCGGATTCGATCCGAAAAATCCGATCCGAATTCGATAACGTCGATCCGATAATCTAAAACTGGTAATCCAAATACGAATCAGATTGGATTCGGATCGGATCGGATTAAATCCGTTATCGATCCGAATCCAAACTTTATTTTTAAAAAAAATTTAATTTTTTTTTTAAAAACAGTAAATTTTTTATTTTGAAAAAAAAAATGTTTAAGAAGTTGTGTTTTTATTTTTTAAAATTTTTTTTTTCGGAAAGTATTTTTTTTTTTTTGAAAAAAAATTTTGAATTTTTTTGAAAAATCTTTTTTTTTTTGGCTAAAATTTTTGAAGTAAAAATGTTTTCGGATTTGGATCCAGATTTTTCAGATCCAGATTACCACTATCGAATTCAAGTCTTATCGGATTCGGATTTTATCGGATCCGGATCGGATCTGGCCCATTGACAAACCTAAGTATGTATTAATCAAACATAGTCACATTCTGGTGAAAGTAAAATGTAGGACATCTAACACCGAGGTGATAGTTCAAGTGGTTGGAGTAGCGAACGTCATGAGGTTGCTCCTCTCCCACTAGTCCCGAGTTCGATACTTGATTGGGACCAGATGGCTGGGGCAGAGGGCTTCCGTTTAACTTGCACATCATTGGAGGTCTAGTAAC
The DNA here is from genome assembly GCA_019656275.1 of Rhododendron kiyosumense. Lineage (NCBI taxonomy): Eukaryota > Viridiplantae > Streptophyta > Magnoliopsida > Ericales > Ericaceae > Rhododendron > Rhododendron kiyosumense. Next base: position 12,079 of record BPLS01013596.1, on the reverse strand, counting down.
GGAGTCTGTTATGTGATAACGGATCGATATTTTCTCCCCGATCGGGTCAACTATATATGGCTAATTAAGTTCAAACATTTTAGATCAGGTGAGTTTCCCAATTAATTAAGGGATCGCTACGCTGGTTTAACCTAGCCTACTCCTTAACTGAGGGTATATTATGTGGACGTCCATGTGTGTAACATCTTTATAAGACACATGATACATTGGGAAGATACTGATATTGTTAACTTCAACTGACTTGCTTACTATTTTGGTTCTTACATTGAGCAGAGGTCTAACAGATGAAAGCTTCAAGTGACAGGTCAACACTTGGCAAGGCAGGAACTCAGGAAGTGCCATTAGATTAGCACCATGGTGAAGTTTAATATACAAAAAGCAAGCTGTATTTAAATAATAATAAAACTACCCACCTACTATATGAGTTTTTGTAGACTTCGGCGGCTTAAGCACTTAGGTGAGACCTTTTTATGGGCTAATTAGGGAAAGCAATTCCTAAGGGGTGCTTAAGCACTAAGTTTACAATTTTTTTTTTTCTGTCATTCATTAATCCTAATCTAAGCTATTCTAGGGGAATTGGAGGAGGGGATGAGACTTACAGGGATCGAACTCTGCCCATGTACATGGAAGAATGTAAATGAGACCAACTGTACTTCACTCCACTTGCACTAGGTTTACATTATGCCCGATGATTCTTTAATTGAAGAAAGAAAATATGTATAGCCAATGTATGCTTACTTGTGTTTTGAACAACAAGGATTGATAATGGTCAAATAGAAAATATATTTACTTGGGCTTGTAGGCACATTTTTCGGTTTGTCCATTCGATAGTTATCAATGGTCAAATAATTGGGGGATTTGGGATAGGGAACAAGATCAGATCATCATTCCTTAGAAATTCTGTCCTCCCCAAATCTCTGTTCCAGCCAAAAACTGCTAGAGATTTTCAAAATAAGTAAATAAATGGGTTTTGATTTGGGTTATTTTTTAGAAGATATTGGGACAAAGTTTTTGTGAAATGTTGCAACACTTTTTCAAATGAATTGTGACTTTATGTGAATGATTAATATAGTATCCATTAAATTGGGATGTGTTTATTTGGAAGAGTTGAGTTTGTTGGAAATGGATATGGAACATGGGGTTGCCTCCAAGAGGCATGACCCTCCTAATTAATTGTTTTCATGAAAGGGTCCCTACTAAGAGGCGTGATTCTTTAATTTTTTGTCCTTAAAAAACTGACCATTCTTAATATGTGTTTACTAAAGACACAACATTTCACGTAAGGGTACCTATAATTCACTAAATAGCCATTTATTAAGTCATTCCAAAGAATCCAATCACCGAAAATTCCATATTGGATTGCTCACTCTCTACTCACTATCTTCCCAAAATTTTAGGCACACTCATATTCTGTTATTCTATAAAAATATAATATTAGTTCTTGGTTATTTTACATTTGCTCAGCAGATATTCTATCTATCTTCGTTTGTGCAAACGCAAACAAAAAGAACCTAGAGTTCGGTTTCGTTGTATCTTGAAGGCGGATTTGCTATAACCCAGTGCACTTCATCTGGTGTGGGTAAATATTGTCTTTAGGATAGCCTTATCCTAACACGCCTCAAATTGTTTGTACCATTCTAGATTTTTGAAGAGACGATGCCATCCCATTCATCATTTTGAAGACCGAATTTTCAACAATAACTAACATGTTTTTTGAAGAGATTTTTGACCCAACAACATCATTGTCGGTATGCAGCCAAGAAACTAACAAGATTAATAAGCTTGAGACCTTGACCATCGCCCATACGACTTGAACACTAGCCCTTTTAGTGACCAAAAATGGTTCAATTTGAGCACAGCTTTCTCACCCAAAATCAAATTTCTAAACGAAACAAACAAACAAATGTGTTGGAATTTGGGGCTAGGGCCGGGACCAAATTGGGTCGCCCATGTGGGCGTGATCCGGTAACCAATTAAGGTGTTACTCTCGGTTTTTTGAATTTTGTCTTTATTCAAAAATTTTTTCGCGTTTGTTAGTCCTGCGTCAATAGCTAAATAGAGTTAGTTCTATTTTCGCGTTTGTTAGTATTGGAGTTTGTATGCATCTGGAATGCTCCTCTTAATTCCTGCAAAAACACATAGGGAAAAACGCAGAAAATAGAAAAAGTTTCTCTCTCTAGTTATCTCTCTATCATTATAGAGCTCGTGGTATCACTCCATCGCTTGACATTATTATTGCTGAGTTAGTGTTTGTCTTTGGAGCTCGTGATTCATCCACAAAAAATCCGGTTCGAGGTAACCCGAATATCGCTTCTCCATTCGTTATATATCGTTTTGCAATATGAAACCTTGTCTCTACCTCTCAACAATTAAAGTTGAGATTCATATAAAGGCTGCGGATCATAAAAAGCTGGGAGGATTAGACTTTGTTCTAACGTTAGGAATGTTGGGTTATTCAAGCAAAACAACATGTAATTTGAAAAGTGGTTACAAAAAGCTATTCAAACAAGAGACACCTACAAAAACAAAAGCAGATCTCAATCTCAATCCCCAAGTCTTTCCCCATTCTCAATGTTTTTACGATTCTTTAACATTATTCTTTTTTATATCTTAATTGGTAATAGAAATTTTACCCATGTTAAAAGAAGAGAACAAGTACGACTGTATTCTTCTTGTATTCCATAAACAGCTAAAAGATGGTATGCCCATTCATTCATCTTAAATAAATGCATATTCTTGTTTTAAAAAAACCAACTTTTTAAAAAGATGGTTTTCAAAATAGTTTTCCAGAACATGAACACTCTTCTTTTTTTCATTTCTTACTTAATCATCTGGAAAGAAAAAGAACAAAAAAACACAGTTTCATAAGCACGAGGCTTGTCTTTTTTGGTGTGCTCTAAAAATGTGCACTTTTCCAAAAACAAAATCCTCCAGGTACAAATTTCGAAAACGGTATACTTGGGCTTTTATTTTTATTAGTAGAAAAAAATCCTACATAGATTTTCTGTATTTCAGAAAACGAAAAAACAAAAATTTATACTAATTCATACTCCGTGCTATTTTATTAGACCTTTTTGGATACAACGAGGGATTAAAAATTTGAAACGGAGCCAATCAAGGCCAAGTTACTAATATGAATTGTTGTCTCTTTCCTATCATTCAACCTAAACCTAAACATTAAGGGCCCGTTTGGTTGCGGGGAAAAATTTGGGGGTATTAGTTAATGGAAATTGATATTCGCGCTCCAAGATTTACTGCAGGCGCTCCACCTTTTTGTTTTTACACTGTGATGTTGCTGACAACATCACAGTGTAAAAACAAAATATACACTGATGTTGCTAGCAACATCACAATATAAAAACAAAAAGGTGGAGCGCCTGCAGTAAATTTTGGAGCGCGAAAATCAGTTCCCTAGTTAATAAGAGGGGATAAAATAGTAAGGGGTATTAGTTAATAAGGGATGGCCCGCATTGATGTGATATTTATGGAGGGGGATTAAATAGTAGGTTGTTTGGATGAGGTGTTAGAGAAGGGGGATTAAGTTGTCAAATGACCCTTTTGCCCTTGTGCAGTCCCTAAATTAATTATGTATTACGTTTTATATGTAATTGCAAATTTAATTATTCTTTCACAATTTAAGTTGTAATATTTATTTCTACTAACAAATTAACAAATTTAATATTATTATTAAACATTTTTTTTAATAAAATTTGGTTTTTAAAAAAAATTAAGTGTTCCAAATTTCAATCCGTTTGAACAGGTGAAGATCTTAGTTTTCTGATCATTTTATCCTAAATGGTCATAATTAAATTTTGACTCTAGGACTCTCGTTGATTAGCCCTAAGAAAGTTGTAGAATCAAATATCTCTTAGGGTTAATCAACGAGAACCCTAGATTCAAAATTTAATTATGATCATTTAGGATAAAATGATCAGAAAACTAAGATCTTCGCACTGATTTAAACGGATTGAAATTTGGAACACTTAAAATTTCAACCTCTTTAGACAGTTTATATATTAAAAAATATGGTTAAAAAATTATATATTCCAAATTTCAATTCGTTTGAACCGGTGCGAAGATCTTAGTTTTCTAATCATTTTATCCTAAATGATCATAATTAAATTTTGACTCTAGGGCTCTCGTTGATTAACCCTAAGAGATATTTGATTCTACAACTTTCTTAGGGCTGATCAACGAGAGTCCTAAAGTCAAAATTTAATTATGATCATTTAGGATAAAATGATTAGAAAACTAAGATCTTTGCACCTGTTCAAACGGATTGAAATTTGGAACACTTAATTTTTCAACCTCTTTACACAGTATATATATTAAAAAATATAGTTAAAAAATTAAGTGCTCCAAATAAGAAGTTTTAGATAGGTTTGAATGAAAAGTATGATTTTTGGTAAAATGAAGAGTAGAAATTGGTTGAATAGTGAATGGAGAAAGGGGATAACGAGGGGTATTTTTGTCTACAAAACTCCTTCACACCCGGATTATTTTTGGGCACCTCAAGGGGAGCCCAAAATTAGTACCCGGCAATACCTAAAACTGGGAAAAACGAAGAGGGGGTAAAAATTAATGGGGGGAAAATTGGAATGCCAAACAAGGGGAAAAGAGGTGGACCCCTCTTATTTTTCCCCCCTCTTTTTTACTCCATCCAAGCAAGCCCTAAGGGCCCAATTGGATGCATCCATAGGGAGGGGGATTATTTATGCGCCCGGATGAAGGACCTTTCTCAATGAATGCCTTGGTTTGACAGCCCAAAAGGATACCCGACTATTCATGGCTGGAACTATTTAATTCGGGTGAAGGTGGATAAATTATGGACGGCTCTCGAGCTATCCATTTTTTAGTCCAGGCGGATGAGGCACTCCTCATTCCCCATTCCCACCTTATCCATCTATTTCAACTACAAAACAATCTTATCCTTCTATTTTATCTCATCCAAACCAAATACTCCCTCCGTCCCTTTTTAAATGTCATGCTTCATAATTTCAACTTATTAAAAAGATATCATCATTACACCTCTCACATCAATTTTTTCCTCCATTTTTCCTACTTACCCATCATCATTACACTTTTACTCACTAATTTTTCAAAATGAAATATATTTTAAGGACAAAATAGATAATGCACCAACTTTATCCCATAACTTTACAAAATGGACACTTATTAAGGGACAACCCAAAATAGAATATTGGACACTAAATAAGAGACGGAGGAGGTACTATTTTATCCCATTTTTTAATATCTCATCCAAACCACCTATTTTTTTATCCATATTCCATAAAAGTCACATCAATATAGATTCATCCTCCATAGATAATACCTCATATATCTTATTTCCTTTTCATAAATAATACAGAGTACTACTCTCAAACTCATCCCGCATCCAATCGAGTGTATTGGAAAGACAATGTGTAACCCATAATGGTTCAGCAAAGGAAAAGAGCAAAGTCCACTTTGACCTCCTGTGATTATTGCCATGTGCGGATACCTCCCTCATGGTTCAAAACTAAACACATAACCTACCTATAGTTTTGAAAATGTACAGATAGACCCCCTGCCGTCATGTTTTCCATCCATATTAACAGACAAAGCATTAAAAGACCGATATACCCTCATTATGTCCTTTGATTCTTTTTTTTTTTAAATCTAATCACACCATCCCTTATACCAAAAATTAAATCAAAACCGTTGATATTGTAAATTTTGACGAATACTACATTTATGCCAAAATTCAAGTCAATCAAAAAATGAAAAGCCCATGATTGAATCAATTTTGTTATGAAATTAAAATTTCAAATTTGAATTTACTAAAAATTAGATCACTGAGTTATTGATACTTGATCGAGATAATTTTTTACAGAGATACTCTATTCTTTATTTAATACATTATGAACGACTCAGATTACATTCTAGAGGCGTGTGAAATACACCTCCGTTAATATGGATAGAAATCATGACGGCATGAGGTCTATCCGCCCATTTTCAAAACCACAGGTAGGTTATGTGCTCAGTTTTAAACCATGAAGAGGGTATCCGCACATGGCGATAATCACAGTGGGTGAAAGTGGACTTTGCTCAAAGGAAAACAAACACTTCAATGGGGTAACAATAGGTGTTCAGTTTGAATTGGAAAGACAATTTGTATCCCATAATGGTGCTGACTGGAATTTAACATAAAAGAAGCCTATAGGGGAGGGGAGGTTTAAAGCATGTGATCTTATTGCAGTAAAGAGGCCTATAGGGGAGGTTTAAAGCATGTGATCTTATTGCAGTAAAAGAGGAAAAGTCAGCCTGTATCGACATGTCTTGCATTATTTGTGTAGACATCGTTTCTAGCACAACCCCATCATCTGGTTCTCATAAATAATGAAAGAGAAGCAAAACAAAAGGAGGACAATACTTGTGAACCTCTCTAATGCATGCATTAAATTCAAGCTCTTACAACGTATACTCCTAGAGTCGGGCCTCAAGAAGCATTTGGTCGGGTTCAATTCCCGTTCCGAGTCATAACTGTTGTGCCGAAAACGAAATTGAGAATATAAACAAAACAAAAAGCAAAATCAAGAACACACAATTTACGTGGTTCCTCAAATTGGATACGTCCACGGGAGAAAACCAAAAGGATCCACTATAAACGAGAAGATAACACACATAGCCGGCTATACCTGTAACTCTCGTTGAAACATCCAATTACAAATATTTAGGGACAAATCTCTGGTAGAACCCGATAGGAATACTAAAACCCTAGGTGGAACCCAATAGAGCATAAACCCAAACCCTAATATCTAATCTTCAACATGAAAGACCCCTAGGGGCCTCTCCAAAGGGATTCACTCAAGAAGTCCAAAATCTAATGAAGAGATAAGGCTATATTTATAGCCACAGAATCCTTCCTAAAACCAATACTTGCCCAAACAAAATTCCTTGCAGCCAAAGTCTAAACCAACAAGGAAACAAATCATTTAGGAAGTCAAACACCTTTCTTAACCATCCCAAATTCAAGGCATATTTCAACAATAACCATTCTAGTGTTGAGCTAATCTATGGAGACTTTGTTCCGGCTTTCTTCGGAAAACTTTCAACACCATTGAAAATGTGCTCAAGATTGTTTGTTTCATTCCCCTGGTTATCTATTTCGCTCTAGTTGTAGGTGTTTTTTTGTCTGATAACACGGTATTCGGCCCAAGGGACCTAATAATATGGGGACCAATTCTACAATGAATCGATACAATTAATAGAGTGTCTGATTGCAAGCCTACTCCACTTTTAGTAACCAGTACAAACTGGAAGCACAAAGAAATGACAAAATGTAACCTTTTGCTTTTTTGGTGACAGTATCATAACAGTTCATTCAATGCACTAGAAAAAGAAGAAGTCTAATTACATCTCACAGCAGCTTCTCCATGCAATCTCCATAATCTTTTCCTCCACTCTTGATTCCTAGCAAAATAAAGTCAACAAGATGGGTGATTGTCCAAATTCAGTCCCATTTAAACTCTGCTCATCAAAGCACAACCAAATGTTAACAAGGACATGGGATCAAAAGCTGAAAAACTTTATGTGCAGCATACAAGTCATAAGTGCACGAGTCCGTAGTAGCTGTGCCTTCGGCAAATTCAGATAATATTTATGAATCCAAGAAATTAAAAAGGTTAAACATCATTTACTCTTAGGGGCCATTTGTTCCACAACAATAACATATATAACCCCCGTATAATCTCAGATTAATAATGATCGAATTACTAATAGCACACCCCCTGGTGTTGTATATCATACACTTAATCAAATTAAATATTCAAGGTATGTTTAATACGAGACATAAATAGTTTAACCAAACACCGAATATTTGGCTACCTTGATTATATAGTCCATTTGATGCTCATAAACAGGCCCTGAATTTGTATTGTTTCACAGATGAGAGTGCCAAATGCAAAGTAAGACATTAAACAAAAAATGAACCAAGCTGCCACTATTGAGAAGAAAAATCATGCAACACAAATACTGTTTTGCAATTCATGATATTTGATGCCGAACCATCCCAAGCGGGAAGGAGACCAAATTCAGAATTCAAGTCCACTGTAGAAGTTTATCCCATGTAAACTCTTATGTTCAAAATGCTCGCATCAAATTTAGTTATGATACCAAGTTTCTCAAATGCACTGAGCACTAAAAGTAAGCAAGGAGGTTGGGACTTCTTTGAACCCCATCGGCAAAAAATCTTGCCACATCTCTCTTTTCTGAACAGCATATACATGTTCTACGCAAACTAAAAGTTGTGCTAAGCCAAATTTTCGCAATATTCATTGAGTTGGTTGTCTCCGCAAAACTGGTAATATTTCCTAGTACAAGAGTTGAAGCTTCCTATCCCGTAGATTGAAATTTCATTAGTGTGACCTACATTAATACTCTGTGTCCCATTCTCTTGCACAGTTGGCTTTTATCAGCCATTGCCTAAGCTTAAGTTGAAAATTTATGTCCACATTCTGTATTCCTACTAGAAACAATTGACTCTAGACACCTTACCTTACTGCTACTCTGTTTGGTGTATAAAGGCAAATCAGGTGGCAAAATATATCACTAATTCAGTGGTCAACTGTCTGTGTCTTATTTATCTAAATTATCTGACTGTAAGCACACAAGCAAAAAGAAATCCATGAATTCCAAGTCAACCAAACTGGCATATAAAATGTGAATATCTTTGATCATTGATATGGCTTCTTTGCATTTTATGGTCTAGGCATTTGATTGATGAATTTCAGATTGTTTTCTTCATTATCGATCTTAAGTTGATTATTAGCCTAAGAATTTCACAGCCATTAAATAATATCTTCTGAGTTCTGCCCTTCACGAAACATAATTTTGTGAATTGAAACAGTTAGATATGCAGGAACAACACAGAGCAAACTTAATAAAGCACTCCAGTGTTTGATATTCATATACTACGGGAAAGGTGACACTATGCATGGTACTGCTGCAATTGAATATGATGTCAACCTCCATAAGTGCTGCATACTCACCTTGTAAATCGTGGCCTTGCAGCGAGCAGATCACATCGCATTTGATGAAATTCCATAGCGGCTTCGGAGGACATCAAGGGATTTCTCAAATGACTGCGAGAGCTCAGGAATGGATGTTTTGCAAACTGAAACAAAAAGAAGACGACCAAAGTATTTATTCAAAGAATCATATGATAATTAGCAATTTGCAGACAGAATTTGTTTGCCCATGTCTGATGGTGTTGGATTCTCATTTCCAGTCAAAGAATCCCAGGGAAAGATAAACATACCACGAGATGCACCGGCCTGTGTTTCTGCCAAGAACTTCAAATATGAAGCCTGGAAACAAATAACATCAGTTTACAGTGGTGAAATTGGTCAAGGGGCTTATAGAAAAAAATTAGATTTAGTTTTCTTTCCTCTCTTTTTTTCTTCTTCTAATTACTGTGAAGAAAAAGCACCTTCATTGCTTCTCTACTGTCACTGATTCGGTCTGAGATTTTCTTATATTCCTTCTCTGCTTCATCTACCACTTGCTGGCATGCCTGTGTCTGAATCTATTCTCGATACAAAGACAAAGAAAGAGATGACCACAAATCCGTTTAAGAAGATACAATGTCATTTTCCTACATTTAAATCAACATTGCAGGATTTCACTAATTGGTACTGTATTTGATACACATTTCCAAATGATGTGCACTTCCTCTTGCTGGAAAGAGGACATACCAAAAGATAGGAGTAGAAGGCATGTTGTTTAACCTCAACATGAAAGGAATGGAATGAAAGAGTGGTACTTAAGGAAAGTAATTAAAACATTTTGTCATTTCTATTCGTAAGTAAATACAGAAAACAATTGACAAATATGTAAAGGTCTCAGGATGAACATAGTGTCTTTCAATCAAGTACTAAAGGTTAATTCCCCAGGGAGGCCACTGGTGAGTTCTAATAAGTAGCATAACTTCGTCAAAGTTTAAAGATACCACTGTGACCCATCACTGCCCTTTCTTTAGAGGAAAGTGGCATGATGAGATGATTTCAGGATCATTAGGGAAAACCACGCTCAAGATTACTTGAGCATTGATGCTGAAGTCTATGGAACCATGATTGACCTGGTTCATCATAGCCAAAAATGTCAAATAGCGGCATAGAAAGCAGATAAGAAAAATTCCTTTATAGGCCCTCTAAGCTTGGGATTTACAGTTCTTTAACCACCTCGGGGTGGAGGTGGGCCCTGACCTCACCGAAATTTTGAAAATTTTACCTAGATCCTACAGACATATTTTCGGTACCTCTTTTTATAGCATACAGTAATTTGGCCCCTCCACAGGTCTAATATTAGATTGCACCTAGCCCCAACCAAATTCGCTAAGAATAAGGGTTAGATTGGGTATGTTATTATACTGCAATTCATACACGATTTCTAAATGAGAGCAAAGTTGACTAGCAGATTCCCATGCAAGACAGGCAGGCCGCAGAATTGCTACTCTATCCAATCACTTCCACCACAAGCTCAATCAATCCAGTATGGCAACACCAATTTGGAGACCACAGGGATGGTAGGCCGTGACTAACATAGATCAAGATCAAGTTATATACGGCATGACACAGATCTTAATAACATCTGCAATCAACCAAAATTTAGGCATTCCATTGCTCCTTTATAGGCTTGTTCGATGAACAGAAGCAAATTTGATGCCTATTAGTGTTCCAGCCGAGCTGACCAGAAATCAGTCAGTCATCTAATGGTTTTGTGGATGCAATGGCAGCATATGAAGCATAGCTAGTTTAATCCTGGAAGATGCTCTCGCTCTTCCGACTCAAGTTACTATGTTTTGTCTCAGCTAAATCAACTCATTAATCAAGGTTGTTACATGACTTCGGATTGTAACCAAATCACTCACAACCATCATAGGTGCCTTAGGTGGTGATTGAAACCCCGAGCTTTGGAGCTAACATGATTGTAAATCAAACTGCAGGACGCAAAGTACTTACTCGGTTCCTCAGCATTACAACTAGAAACTGAAGCAATCAAACATTGGATGTCAATTGACAAATGCTATATACGATTTGCTTAATGTTGCGAGAGATCAGAATACGATCACAAGGATAGAAAATATCCCGCATCTAGAATAACATTTATCTCAAAATTAACTCTGAGCTCTGAAGCTAACTTGAAAATGTACAACAAAATACAGTGACAGAAGCGCACAAGCGCGCGCATACACAGACCTAGCTGGGAGAAAACAAAACTCTGATTTAGCTATCAGAGCAGACGTCTAATTCTAGATTAGCTAACCACTCAGAGATCACATTTTCGAGAAGAGACAGAATCAGAACACATCATCTTATGCTAGAATAGCTAAACAATCAACGTATGATTGAGAGAGAGAGGGAGAGATTAATCAGAAAACTTAACCTAATAAATGGACAATTTCTACAGAGGGAGCGAGTATGTGTATAATTAGAACGCATCATCTACTTTCAGATTAGCCACAGAGAGAGAGAGAGAGAGAGAGAGAGAGATCATCTACTTTCAGATTAGCCACACAGAGAGAGAGAGAGAGAGAGAGAGAGAGACCTTGAAGCGTTTGTGGAGACGAGACTGAGAGGCTTCCAGGTCCTTGACGATCTCCGCGTGCGAGCGATCCAGCTGGTGCTTGATGGAGTCCAAGCACGTAGCCGCCATCTCCTTGAGATCAGATATCGTGCTCAAGCTCTTCATGTTCAGCGGCGATCCGACGACGTTCTGGATCCGGTCCACGGAGCTCGACGCCACGTCGCCCTTCTTCCGCTTCTTCGAGGACGAGGAAGCGTTGTTGAAGGCGCCGAGGTCGAACTCGAATTGCTCCTTCGGGGACTCGCTAGGCGATCTGTTGGGGCTGGCGGTTGGCGGTGGGGAGACCAGAAAGTCCGCCGCGGTTGGCTTCCTCGTTGATCTCTTCTTCATATCTCTCTCTCTCTCATTTTAATTAGGAGTCGAGCCAAAATGAGATGCGGTTCAAGTGCGTTGGTATTTATAGTGGCGCGAATGCGAAATTTAAAAGGGTGGGAAATTTCATTCTACTGCTAAA